>KE504742.1:244740-278710 GCA_000441515.1 Elaeis oleifera
AAATTTGGATCAGAGTGGATCGTGGCTGGAAGGGGCCTGGAGGAGGTCTGGAGATCGGTTGATCACTGTACAAGGTCGGCCGATAGTGGAGCCCAGAGAGTACCCGGAGCAGTTCGATAGGTGACTGAAGGAGCTCATCACCGGGAGAATCCGGAAGGCGTGGTAGGAGTTCGTCCACCAGAGGGGTTCGGTCGACACCTGTAGCAAGCGTCGTGGGAGTTTATCCGTCAACAGAATTCGAAAACATTGTGGAAGCTCGACCGCCGGAGAAGTTTGGAATTGTGTCGCCCAGGGTCGGAAGTTGAAAGTGTCCCGGGAAGGTCACTCGAGATACGAACTTCGGCTGGGGGTATTTTATACCCAACACCATCAATGGAGTTAAATCCAACTTAAACACAGCCATGACGTAGCCATAATCAACCTAATCTATGAGAGAAAATAGAATTTAACAATCCTAACTTCAAATGAAATTTAAAAAAAATTTCAAATTCAAAAGACGAACTATATCATTTCTCCAAACCCAATATACGACCAAGCCACCTAATTCACCAAAACCTACACATTATAAACCAAACAACTAACAGAAAATCATGTTCCCCATACTTCCACCATCAATTAAAATCAAAATTGACACTTAAAAATATTAACATCTCAGCCATTTCCCGATAAGATATAAATGCCCGAAAACCTTTGAGAGTTCATATAAAACTAACATTCCAAGAAGAGCAAACCCTAGGAATCAGCATTTTTTTCCGGAATTGAACATAAATTAAGAAAAAGACTCAATGATGGACCTGTTCGGTTGAGAGCTCCGCGCGATCCATGGCGCTAGAAGAGAAGAAACCCCTCCCCTAAATTCGTCCACAATCGAACTGCTACGGACTTGAAAAAAAGGAATATATATCGCACCAAAGGGATTCCTAGCAACAAAATTTCCACCACAAATCGAAGCCAATGATCAAACCTCAATAATTTGCCAAAAATTCAACCAAATACAATAGAAGAAATAATCTATTTTGATCTCGGGATCGCTTCTTCTTACCAGAGAGAGAGAGAGAGAGGAGGACGGGCGAAGCGAGAGATCTCCAGGAGGCTCCCGAATGCCGTCTGAACTGTGAATGCAAGAGAGCAGAAGGCGGCCTACGGGCCAGGGATCCGACAACTGTACGCCGGGGATGGACTGGCCCGATCTGGTCCGCTTAACATCGGTCCGGACTGACCGGTCCAAAGCTATGAGCCCGAACTTGTCCCCACTCAACCATGGTTTAATCGACGGCGTTACACGACTGCTATAATGATTTCGGCCACCCGTTACATTGTTCTAGTACAAACATCAAACATAGTGGCCGTTATTTTCCACTATCTTCCAATATTCCAACCGTTACAGTCGGATACTCCATCAATCGCTTCTCGGATGTCAACTCCTCAAATGCCTCCGTAACTCGGAGATAGATTGTATCGTACCGTTGTAGATGCTTTCATTCTCGTATGACGCGATCTGATCCATCCGTTCGAACTCTACCGGTTCTGCTCTCTGGACCAATTCGTAGAGCCCAGTTGCCGTACACGTTCTCCGCCACACATTCGAATTTTATGGCTACCCAATCGAGGATGTCCACGTTTTCCACACGTCAAATCTGGTCCCTCCAAATCATGCTGCTTTTGGAACGCTTTGATAGTATATATTAATTTATGGATTTTATTCCTTGACTTTCTTTTTTTTTTAAGTTTATCGCGAAGCAAATAAGTTAAAACGCGGACAGCTCTGCGGTCACCGAGGAGCTTGCACGGCCGCTGATTAGGACCGTCCGATTGATTTTCTTCTCATTACTATCTACACACTGATCGTACTATACGCGTCCAAAGTCATAGGCTTTCAGGTCAGGGGAGGATTCTGAGTTTGTATCTTCCACGAATGAGAATGATCGATCCTTTATTTCACGACGTCAACCGTTAGATCGCTTATTGCACATCTCTCGAAGTACTCCGACCTATCTTTTCCATCCGCCCATACGGAGCTGGAAGAAACCATCGGATCCAACGGTTGTAATTTTAAATGCAGTGAAAGTGGTATGAATAATAGCCATCCAAATTTATTTTGCATTCGAATTCATTCAGGTATGGATAAAAATTTGAAGATCCAAATAATATCTGTATCCATATCTATTCAAAAAAATAAATATGAATATGGATATAAGTAGATAACTATTTGATTTATATCCGAATATCTAAATTTATTTATAAATCTATATAATTTTATATAATATTTATTAATTTTTTTAAAAATATATAATTATATAAATATGTCATTAATTTAATTTATCATATATTAATAATATTTTAATTTTATAGTCATAAAATTTAATTATCTAAATTATATCCGTAATGATATTTATACTTTCAGTATTCAAATTGTATCCGTATCCGTTTGAAACAAATATGAATATAAAATTTTACATCCGATATATGTATCCATAATTATATTCATCAAATAAATAAATATGAATATAAATATACTGATATCTGATTCGTATCCGATTCAATTTTAGCCATTGAAGAAATTAGCAAATCCATTGCTCCGGTCCATCACTCTTTAATTTTGGTATTTAGAGCGATTCTACAAATCAGATGGTGATGACTGAATCAGTGACGCTCGGGGATCAAAGACTGATACAGTTGGCAACCGAATTTAATTTTAATTTTGGCCTATGGCCTTGACATAAGCACCAAAACAATTTCACATCTCAACTTGTTATCCTAGGTTGCATCAAGACCAAATCAGTGATGCATGGGGAAAACATACATGGTCAAATATATAAATCTATAAGAACCAGAGATTCGCCATACTAAGCATTCTGTCTCAAATATAAAAATTACCAACTATTTTACCACTTACATATTTATTGTCTCATTGTGAGTATCCTATCTTTACATAATCCAAAATCTTATTACCTTACCGATTATAAGTGACAGGAAGTTGGCTTTATCTTCCAACAAATCAATGCATTGTTAATGTTACATGTTAAAATGTATGATGAAGCATCTTATAGCGAGTCTTTTAGACTCTTATTAGTGCTATCATAAACAGTCATATATGCTGTGTTGTTTGAAAACGATTGCGGGCACCCCCAGAATTATCTGATATTTCCAAAGGGTACTCGCCCATTATGACCATCATCTTTCTCATATAAATCCCAGCAACCGAGATTTGGTTGAGATGAATGCCTCTTTTTTTTTCCTAGGGTGAGATGAACGCTTTTGAGATCCATATATGTGTAAGATTTTTCAGCACGCTGTCGTATAAAAAAATAATAAAAAATCAAAAAGAAGAAGAAGAAGAAAACTGTTTCAATGGCCTTACACTGTTACCACCTCCGACAGAATCGACTCAACGACGAAAATTCTGTTAAGCGTCCAGGCAAAATGATTTGAGATGGACACACTCTCATGGTTTCTACTGCACTGTAGGCTCAAGAAACCGATGCTCATCCATAAATCCATTATAACACTAAATATATTACCGGAATAACAATCATTATTAAGTTTTTATTATGAATGAGAAAGAGATAATACTTTAAAATTCATATCTTCTCCCTAGTTTAAAAAAATTTTATTCCATAGTTACTAGTATTTAAATAAACATTCTGTTCTGCAGACAATGACTTGAAAACAGATGACGTTGACAAAACACACTAGAACCATCAATACACCTCGCATGATGAATTAGTAATGTTTTGCTGCTATTACTAATAATGGAGAATGTTTAACATTCTTTGTGTTGAAGTTCAGACCGTGCTCATAATTTCAGCCCGTGTAATTAACTTAAATGGCAAATTTGTTCCCTCAAGCATTTCCCCTTCTGAAAAGCCTTCTCTGGAAATTAATGACATAAATGGTACATTTAGTCATACATGCTTTTTCTCAAGCTGTCTAAATACCAGGAAAATACAATATTTAACAATGCAGAAATTTTTGGGATGCCTTTGAGCATTGCACCACCAGACAAAAACAGCCATCTTTGCATCCACAGAAAACCCAGCATGCATCTCCCCCGCTCTTCTCCATCACTAAACAGAAGAAATCTATGGGAGTACATAAAAGATGCTTAATTTTTTACATTTCCAAAGAATTTAGAAAGCGGCACAGGGCCACCACTTTCTTCACCATCACCGCTAGAATGCTTGGCTCTTGACCTATGCTTTTTTCTTTCTTTGTTCTCTTGGATCTTGACCTTGATCTTGATCTCTTTGATTCCCTCTCCTCCTCACTATCACTGCTTGATGATTCAGAGGACGAACTAGAAGAGCTCGACTCAGATGACCTTCTATACTGTTAGATATGAATAAATATGTTATAATAGAATACACATTCAGCTAAGATACTTTAAGCAACTACTGCAAAATTGGGCACAAAACTTAATGTCAGTAAAGACTAAAGATCCAAAATAAATCAAAAACTAAATGATATGATCAGCTGACTGGTATATCATGTGAAACTGTACTTATACCTTCCTCCTAAACTAGCATCAGCCATCACGGGCCATGTCAAGAATGTTTAAATATTGAGCATGTTTACATAAAAATATTGAATATTTATGCTCAAAATTCATTTAAACTTAAATTACAATCTCAAACCTATCTGCACCTCCTCACTAGATAGCATATCTGTAGTGGATTTTACTGGATACCTGTTTCATTTTACAATTCATATCATGCTTATCACGGTCCTTGTTTCTCCTCCCCTTCACACACATAATCTGGCGCTCTCCCAACAACCAGACATCACCGGCCACCAATGTTGGCTTCTCTCTCTCCTTAATCCCTTGCTAAAGAACCAAACCTACCCCGATAATGCCTCTGCGACCCCACCCCACTCCACCCTCCACTTAGTAGTCCTATCATTGGCCAACCCAATCACTTGCAGGCATCTCTATTTAGAGAAACCCTTGTATCCCCTATCCCCCTTGACCGTCTCTGGCTTATTCAGGTTGTCTGGGTTACTTTAGGTTGAAACGGATCCTGTTTTGGACAGAAAGTTGTCTAGAAACTTGATCTAGGTGGAATTTCGGTCAGATAGACAATTACAATTTTAGCTCACCATGTGGATGGACCAAGTTTCTTTGCCACCCCTAGCTTTAGGTTGATTCAGCCTTCTTTAATCCTTGATTCATATTATGCAACTGAACTGAATAAGCAAATGTGGTGGGCCAGTCTTTTCAATCACAATAAAACATTCCCGTCAAAATTGTGGCCTTGCTTTTTCAAGTCAAACAAAGGACATCAATACCCACGAACAAGGATTCTTGAAGGAAGTTCTTTGCCTCCATATAAGCTTTTGAACCCCAAAGAGGAGTCAAGAACAAATCTGCACGGTATAGAACTTAACAATTTAAGTCCCTAATGACCTCCAATCCCAACATTTATCATCCTTTCCACAAAGAACTGATGCTCAACTGGAAAGTAGTCTGAGTAACGTCCAAGATTATCGGTTTCCAAATCCCCCAAGCTTTCCAAACGGGATCCAGATCACCTCATTAGTTTTCATAGGACACCACCAGACAGAAGAGACCATCTTAAAAACATTAACAAAATGGTGAAGAAAACCTGTTTCCAAATGGATAGTACCACAAACATGCCTCCAAAGTATAATGACTAGAAACCTTCACAGAAATCAAATTTATGAAGTGGAAACAAAGTTTACAAGAACACCGAGGTTGTAAACAAACACAAAGCCAGAAGACTAACCAAAGATTTTAAAGTATCCAAACAAATTAGTGCAGTAGATACTGACCCATCAAAAGAGAGGTCAAACCAAAGAAGCCAAGAAACTGATCATTAAATTACTAAAAACGAGAGAATGAAACCTTGAACATTCTAAATGAACGAAAAAAAAGGGTACTGGAAATTAAGATTAATGCAAGAAGATTTTCGGGGGTTCAATCAGCTACAAAAAGAACTACGGCATTTGCAACTTGTAAGATCCATTATCCATAAATAGGAAACAATATAGATCTGTAAGCTACTTTTAAAAGGATGATGCAATAATTTCTGATTTAAGGTAAACTAATATTAAATAGTATCATGAAATACCAAAAAATTGGAATAGAAATGTAATAAAATAAAGATGACATTCTGATGGTTCTGATGGCACAGTCCAAAAATTAGAACACATGAAGTAATACTTCGGTAAGACAATGATCTTAAGATCTTGTAAAATGAAACACAAGTGTTAGAGTGAATGCACTCTCCATTAGGGTATAAAGTCACATATATACAATTAAATAAGGGTTTACAACCTATGAGAATGGCATTACATTAATGGGATCATGCAAAAAAACATATAAAAGCTTTTGGATATCTGATTCTTGTAAATATTCATACAGAATTTTAAAAATAACACTTAAATAGTCAGCATCAATGTAATGCCGAACCACCTTGAGCTAGGCAGTTTAGGACATATCAAACAGAACCATGCAGTTCATGGCGTACCGACCTGATCCTGTCGGAACTAAGACGGTTCGGCCAATCAAAATGATCCGATTTGTTTTAAATTACCCCCGCTCTTACCCCCCTCCTCCCAAAAAAAAAAAAAAAAGACCCGATGACATTGCCCTTGATCGACACCGATGCTAACACCAATGTCGTTCCTCTCTAGGCATTCAAATTCGCAAGCCTCTCGCTTTCCCCTCTCTCCCTGCTCTACCTCTCCCTCTTTCTCCCTTCGTCTTCTCTCTCACCTTTGGTTCTCCTTCTAGGGTTAGGGTTCGGGTTTCTCCCTCTCTCCCCTACTCTTTTCCTGCTCCTTTGTCCCGATACACCTCAGTTAGGTCCAATATATACTGGTACCATACCAAATCGGTAGCCAACCAGTCCGAATCCCAGTAGCAGGTTAGAACATGTTAACTATTCTAATGCATCCTACAATACAAAGAGCTTCTCTAAAACATTTGGTGACACAATGATATGAAGTTTTAACAATTGCTATCTAAATCAAATTTTCAAACAAACGCAACTTCCTCAACCAATTTGGTATACATCTACATATATACACATGTATACATGTATGTATGTTTAAATATACATACATGCATATGTATGAGTTGGGCTACACACTAAGGGATTTTTGACATCGCAATATTTCCTATGTTCTTTTTAAAATAAAATTACAAAAACTGTGACAAAATATGTTTGGTAATTGGTATTATTGTTTTATTTCTATCTTCAAGAATCACTTTTACTATTTCTAGAAAAGTGGAAAGTATGAAATTCTTGCTTTCAAGATTTTCAAAATAAGAAACTTATATTTTTTACCACCACCATCACACCAACATCACGTCCACCACCACCATTGCCACTATCATTGTCACCATCGTTGCCACCCTTGCCATTGTCGCTGCTGCTACCACAGCCACCATCATCGACGTTTATATTATCCTCCCACCTCCACCAAACTGCTGCTACCATCATTATTGCCTCTACCATATCTTTGGTGCTCTCACCACCACTGCCATCATTGTTGTCGACTGCACCACATGATCGCTGCCATCATTGCTGCCAACACTACATTGCTGCCAAAGCTACTCGGCCAACACCTCCACTGCAACAACCACCATCTCCACCACCACTGCCATATTTATTTAAAAATAATTGAATATATCAAACATGTTTATATTTTAAAATTTAGACACAAGATAAAATTTTATTTCTATTTCTAAAAATAGGATAAATGAGACTAATGCCAAAGAACACATAAACATTAAATGTTTGGCAAAAAGATTAAATGAGTCCAAATTAAAGATGGGCCAATCAAATCAAAGATCTATGCTGTCCATTTTGATCTACACCTTTAAAAATGTATGGAAAATAATAACAATTTTAGGCCTATATGGCACCTTTTTTCTTGTTTGCTATTTATAATAATAAAACACCAAAATCAAGACAATATGTTTGATACTATTATTTCTACTTTCGATTTTTAAAAGCCATTTTCAATAGTTACAAAAAAGTTGAAAGCATGATTTCTTTCTTTCACATTTTTTTAAAAAAAATGAAGTCAAATTTTCAAGTGGAAAACCCCATCCACATGCTTGATACCCTTTCCGCCGCCACCACCATCACCACGATTAAGGCCAGTAGTGACTGCCACCACCATTATAGCCATTATCACCCGCCACCACTACCACAGGCAGCTAGGACCACCACCACTAGCATTGATTGCCACCACCGCCACACATGCCATGGCTCCACTAGCACCATTACTAGCATCAACCAAAACACTAGGAACAACTATTACAACCATCATTACCAAGACTAGATGAGGAATTGTTTTGTATTTATTTTGTTTACAAAATAAATATAGTTGACTGCACCAAACATATTTATATTTTTGAGAATTTAAGAGAAAAGTAGAAACAAAATAATCTATTTCTTTTTAAAATAAAGAGTGAAACTGATGCCAAATACAACCTTATGTTCCAAGTATCTCTATTCTAAGCATCAAGTAGGCAGAAAATGGATGGTATTGGTTTTGCTGGTATGTTAAAATACATGACAAGGCACTTAAGTTGAAAACTTACTGCATTGATCATGAACTAAACATCTTAAAACATGAATACATTGAATATCATTAAGTTTCAATGCTTAGATCATCACAAAACACTGGATCATGTCATTAAAGCTGTCCATGTTGGCACCCACTCAATGCATGAGGTTAGAGACCACTGAACAATGATGTTGGTTTGCTGGCATTTCCGACGGCATACATCACAATCAACAGTGTGAATCTCCAATTTGGAGGATTTTTCAATAATTTTGAATCACTAAATGTGTAGTTTAAGACTATACACAAACAAAAGCACCTAGAAAGGCCTCTTTCAACTTTGAAAATATGTTCTGCTTCATTTCATAATCTCCATCATTCACTATTACATGTACCAACTCAAATGCCCGTAACATTATAGGCCTCTAATACATATCCTTGTCATCTTCTATGACCTCAAAATATTGTATAGATTCATCATAACTCACACACCTAGCCATACTGGCATCTATTGTCAGTATCATTATATGTGCTCAATAATCTTTGATAACATATGGAACAAAACAAGAAAAGGCGTCAGTAATTTGTTTGATTAATTTCTTGAGAAATGCTTTCCAATTAGTGCAGCATTCCATGGTCTAATATTTCTTGTACTATGTACCTATATAGGTCCAAAATTTCTAGCTATTATCACTGATAGCCATCAAATCCCTCATCATATTTGGTACATTATTTTGATTCCAGTTTTCCTCCAACAATTAATGCTACTTCATGGTTTAGCCACATTTCCCCTTTTAACTCATCTCCTCATTCTTGAGCATCTTCCAATCTGATTTCTTTTCATTTGTGCTACAAGTCTACAACCATATATGTCTGTCACTTCTACCATATATTATCTTGAAAACTTTCACCCAGTAACATATAACACACTCTTTTCTTCTTAAAGCATCATATATGCTAAATCCACTTCTAATGGTCACTAGATGCTCATGTTTCTTCTTGAAATATGAGATATACTGCCATTATAGCCACAGCAGATTAAAATCTCAGATCCTGCATCACAATTTATCCATCTCCCTTCTGCTCCACGTGCCCTCATGTATCCTAAATTATTCCCCCTCATGATTATTTTGAGTATTCTTCATTCTCGAGAATAAAAAATATGCTATTTTTTCCTATTTTGACCATGTTATGTTTGAGTGTCTGAGAAGGTATTATTTCATCCATTACCTGTGTTTGTCTCGTACATTAAACACAGTTTCCAAAACCAAGTCCATACACCAGCCAGAAAAGAAATAACAGCGCTGTGGCAATAAAGAAAACAGCATTGCTGGAAAGTCACTGCTGCTGCATATTATGGACAGGTATAAATCACAAAAAGAAAGGAGAAGAATAAGTACATAGTGCAGTTGCACAATCAATAACGAAATTAACTTAGCAATAAGATTAGAAGAAACCTTTCTCTTACTCCTACTCCGTTTCTTTGAATCTTTGTCCTTCCTTTCTGCACAGACATGTAGTATAATAAGAAAAGCAGAAAAAACCTCGCCAAAGAATAAAAACAAATAAAGAAACAAAGAAAGCAGCAACTCAGAGCATATAAAAGCTATTTCTCAATTCACAAGCTAATCAAATTGCTTTGAACACATTGCCAATATAAATGCAATTGTTTTTTTTTTTTAAAGTACATAACACCAAATTTTCAAATATCTAGAAAGCAAAGCACCCAGCCTACACAAATTAGAACCAGAGAATCTGCGAAAATTACTAGATTTCTTGTCTACCTTTCTTGTGATGTGACTTGGTGCTTGAGCGGTTTCTCCCACGGGAAAGCTTTTGTTCCCTCTCAGCATCCAGTTGCGCCCTGTATTCCCTCATCATTCTATCCTTGTCTGCCTCCAGCTCACCCTTTTTAAGTTCTTCTTCCTACAAACAAACAGGAGACAAGATGCCACATTTTTAAGGAGAAAGACTCGTATGGACCAATATCAAGCAAAAACTTTGATGATGCAAATTACAACTTTCAGATAGAGTAAATTAGATCGTCAATGGTATTTAAAATTTAACTCAAACACAAAAATGTAGCATATCTGACATTTTGTGGAGTAGTAAGTCTCAAGCTTCAAAATCTTGTAAGAAGCTCATTCCATCATGCAGTTTAGAGTTTTAGGGTTAATAGTGCCATACAAGGGGCAATAAAACGAATGGATCCTTAACAAGAAATTCATTTTAACATTAAAAATACTATATAATTTAGCTGCATAGCACAAGTGCCACTTCAGTATAGATTGAGATGTTTATCATACAACAATTGGAAACAACTGAAAGCAGAAAAGGCAGGAATATTCAAAGAATATAGGAGACACAAAAGGAAATTAATATAAAATGCAATTCCAGAGGCTAATTGATAGGGAAAGCTTAAAACAAATAATTTGTGAATTAAAGAAAAGATATAATGCAAGGTTCTCCATCTTGGTACCAGACCCCGAACCGATACCATCCTATTATAGTGTCGATACACAATACAGTATGAGACAGGGTGGTGTACTGAGTGTTTGTATAGTATGAGACAGCATACCGATTTGGTACCAGTACGTTACAGTACCAACCAATATAGCGAATCTTATCATATTTGTCACAACTTTTAATGAAAATGCAAATTTATGATTAGGCTTCAGTTTTGAATTGTTAGCGGGCTCAGTGCATGCCTTGAATATCATCATATCAGAAAATAAAGGTTTTAGAGAAATTCTTCAAGGGAAAGAAAGAGTGATGGAAGCAGAAGCGTGCTTTAACTTGCATAGTTGCCCGCTTTAACTTGCATAGTTGCCCGGTGAAAAGGCATTACCTTTGTTTTTCTTGAAGTCTTCCCATGTTATGGTGTGAGATGTTTTCAGGCTGGCCAAACGAGCAGCATGCCACTCTGGTGAATGAAAAGAACCATCCACCTGTGTTGGTCCTCGTTAGTAAAAGTTCAACAGGATAAAAGTATGGGATATGCATTACTACTACCTTGTCCAATATGAATCATCAAATGGAAATTGTGCTTTTTACACTAAAGAATAAATATAATACAGGTGAAAAGTAAATTATCTCACAGCTCACAATGCAGACATAATTAACAGAGGATGTCAGCACACAAGCATACAAGCACAAAACAAGCACAGTCACATGCACAGGATAAATTATCTACTATCTAGTCGTGAACTGTGCAATTAGCAAAGGACTCAAGGATTATTAATATATGGATGTATTAAGTGCATAGGCATCCACAAGCAGCTCTAAACATCCCCTCCCCCAACACCCACACCCACACACACACAAAGACAGACATCTGCTCTTCTAAATACATACACACTACTAAATGAATGTAAATTTGCTGGCTAGAACATATGGAGCACACTTACCTGCCTTATTGTGGGGTACAATCCCTATATTATTATATAATCCTTATATAATCCACGACACAATTCACTTTAGTCCACAAAGACTTCACAAAAATTAAGCTAACAAAATGTTAGCTTCTTGGAGCACAAGATAAAGGTTCCATGTCAAAAATGTGGTCCAGAAACCTTACATTTTAGCTATTATATATGAGAAACTGCAGCTTCGCAGGTATAGTTATTTTATTTATGACAGTAGCATAACTACCAGAAAATTAGAAGGATCAAGAGATATGTAGCACATACAACAAAAAGTAAGATGACAACGAGTCTTGAATGGTCCAGAAAGGCCATGCAGACATAAAAAGGAAATTCCTAACCAACTGTTTGAAGTCTCCCGCTTTCTGATTTAAAAAGCATCCCACACAAACAAGACATGAATATAAAATGATTTCAGTAAGACATGTACAAAAATCTGTGACATGAACAGGATACGCATGATGATAACACTAGATCCAGCAAAGGTGTAACAGATTATAAGCGAAGTGCAATGATTAGATTTTACAAGTTTGAACAAGCGTAAATGTTTCGCTATGTTTAGCACTTGTATCCAGTGTTGATATGCATCTCACTATAGCAACATGCATGCCAACTATGAATGCAAATACCAGTATAGTCCGCTGATTGGAAAGGTGATAGAAATAAAGACTGCTACAAATTCTCTAGGTGAGTAGAATCTCATAATAGCCAGCTTTATAAACAAAGATGACAGCATCTAGTGGGAATAATAATCATCATGGCTCCCGGTGTAGCATAGCCCAGTGATAAAATCTGCATTTTGTATTTCTAAGAAATATTAAATTATAACAAGAGAGTTTCAACTACCACACTTTTTAGTTTATAGAATAAAATGGAAGAACACCTTTCTCTGAAATATCCCCCTAGTGCACAAGCAAACATGCACACATCTGTGAAAAGCAGCAAATCCATATGTAGACCTACAGATAGAAGTATGTGGGTCCATGTCAAGCTTTACAACTGAAACATTCCCGTGAAACATCCTCCCTAAGATCAACCATATTTTGGCTGTCAGGAACTAAGATTTTCAATAAATCAAGTGAACAAAGAAAATGACAAATGACGAAGCATCACTGGACCAATTAGTGGCAAAGGTGATGCCACCAACTACTTCGAATTAAACATATCAGCAACAACAAAAGAACATGATGCCACAAGAACTGGAAAATGTAATGGAAAAACTCCAAACACATCTCACTTTATGCGAGACCTAACTGATTATTTAAGCAAGAGGGAAAGCTCCACAACTAGTAAAGGCATAAGTTAAAATAGTGAAGAAACAGTGATTTTTAGTGCAAACAGCAGCCTTGACCATTTCCACCAACCATAGATAATCAACAGTAAATATTCAAGATAAGATACAATTACAGCTGGTCCACAATTCTATTGGAACTTTAAGAAGACATGATTGTGCATTCATTGAAGTATAGTATATCTTTTATATAATCAGTTTCATTAGCCTCTTCTTCAAGAATCTCATAGATGTGATTGCATTAGGCATCACCTCTATCAGAACATATTTGTAATGATATCTCCAGGTTCTGCACCATTTAAATTTGAAAACCAAAAGCTCCAAGATAACAATATCCAGAGGTTTTGACAGTCCAACAATATCAGCTGAGATTTAATTATAAACAGATCTTCATTCAAACTCAGACAATCTTAAAATATGGTCACATATATGGAGCTGTTCAATTCCCATATATTAAGAATTATCTATTTCTTGGTGTCAATCACAAAGAGGGATTGCTAAAGCCAAGTCGTAAAGGACAAGGATTTTCATTATGTTTATGCTTATCTAATTCTCCCCAAAAACTATCAAAATCCAAAATCTTGTTGCAACTTGGAGCCTTCACATTAATATCCAACAAAATCCACTTAGAGAATAATTATTTTGCTCTACATATGACAGAGAGAGAGAAGTGTACCCCATCCATCCTTTAAAATACTAACTAAATATTGATATCATTATTCAAGTACTTACGCAACAAAGTATTGCATGTGTTATTTCACATATGGCACAATGAACCCATTACTGATTAAATACATACTTTTAAAAATGACTCTTTAACACGGAATACATGGATTATTGGATATGAGAATGGATGTACGCCAAGAATACTCAGACTGAACATACAAGTTCAAATCCATTACTATTGATTTTTGGCACATCACAGGTATTAGTCCATGATCAACTGAGAAGGAAAAAACAGCCTTGAGTAAATGAATAAAACGGGAAACCCTCAAACAAAAGAGGACTAGTCTGGCGCAACATAGAAACTAGGTTCCATTGAAGATACTAAATAGTCAAAACAAAATAATTTAATGATCAAGACACATCCATAGGTGGCTTCCTATAGAACAAAACATCCCATTTAGGTGTGTTTTGCGAATAGCGAGATCCCACTCATTATACAACAACCCTCTGTTGGATTCAGAGTACATAGCCATGAAGAGATCATGAACAAATAAAACCGCCATTTGAACACTAAAATACTACAAATACAACTAACGAATCAAAGGTCAACAAAGGCATGGAGGAGAGCTCAGGATATGTGGTAGTGAAAGACCAATTCATTAATTAGCTATTAATTATCCAATAATCTGATAGAACAGACTGAAAGAAGAATTATTAGATAACAATCTATTGGCTTTTTGCAATCATTTGATCAACCGGCGCATAGAGTGGAAAAAAATAATAAGAGAATGCTACCGAGAATGTATTCATGGATAGCATATCATCTTTGTATAAGAATATCGATATTCTTATCATGTATGTTTCCATATCCATTTCTAAAGCAATTTCTACCATTGTCTTTATGAAAATTCCTCTCCTCCATTAAATACAAGAAGAAATTATAAAGTTGATATGCAGCATAATAAAGGAACATAACTATATCTTAGTCCATACTCCATAAAGTAAAATCAATAACATAGTCGGTATCAAAGGTTCTTGTCTTTCACCACTTTAGGATAATAACAAATTCAAACTGCAATCTCTATACAAAAACATTAGTTCATAGATAAATTAATGAACGACATTCTTGGCTGCACTAACAGTAGTCGACTAACTAAAGCTTGAAACAGCAATATGCTATATAAATGCTAGAAAAGGTTTATTTACTAGTAGCGTATGCCTTAATAATAAATTACTAATGCTTATCCTAGATCACATGGTAACAACAATATGCTATAAATGCCAGCAGTTTTGGACAGTCTATGCCTCTAGTAGTAACATTTCTATATGAGCAGTGATGATTTACCTCCTTGGACTTTGAAACATGCAGAGATCTTAGAGTGAATTGAATGTGAACAAGTTCTTTATTAGCTTCACATCTTTCATTTTTTCTGCCCTCTCCAGAATAACAAGAATCTTCAGTCTTCCAAGGACAGTATACATACGCAAACACCATAAAGTTTGGTACACACCACATGATTGGGAACTAAGAAATATGATTTGTAGTTATAGTGACTAGTATTACCTTTTTATCTTTCCACAAAACAGTCTAAGAGCAAGACATTCTAATCACCACAGCCCTTTAATGATAACATTGTATAATTAGGAGGGTCAACAATAGCAAGGGAACCACAACCATATATGGATCCTTGGATAGTTGAGTTTTAGGTCAGAGAAAACACTGGAGATGATTTCTTACCAAAACACCTATAGCAAATGATATGTTGTTGAAATGTCCCATTTTCATAGAAATTAGTCAACAATGAGGCAACGTCAATAACACAGGACATTACAAGGCAGAACAATGGATTGCAGGACCATACGCCACAACTAGGTAATTAAGGAGACTACATGATTATAAGAGTTTAGAGTTTCTTGCCAAACTTAAGAGCATGGATTACGCCCCAAAATAAAGGGAACAATTACTTCAATGGAACAATGCTTATGTGCCAGCCTTGGAGGTACCCCTTATTCTACATGATTATCTCAAGGAGGAACTTACATAAATCAGCCAAAAATATGGTGCAGAGAAAATGTTCATTCTTTAGCATTCATGAAGACAAAAAGGAGATCCTCCAACCCCAAACCCCGAACAAAAATGTTAAGACCTATCAATATGTTGAGTGTGCTGGGGAAGTAATCTTATAATCATATGAGATAACCTCTTTTCATGGGTAACTTTAAGATCCCTCCAGTCAGAACCCATTCACAAAGAGGCTCCCTTTTTATGGATTGAATTGCAAATTACTCGAATTCCCAGGCTTTTAGGAATCTATTGATTAAATGATGCCTATCTAAGTCATAATTAGTGGTAAGTAATCCCACTAGAACTTTCTAGTTTTGCTCAAATAAATCAAGCCAACCCATGCCAAATCGTTACTTATTTCCTACCAAAATAAGTATCATTTTCCCTTCTTGAGGAAACGAAGCACACCTTCATTCTTTTAAGAACTTCATAAGAAAGAAGATGAGAAGAATTGCATCACCAATGACGGTGAGGTCATGGCTACACTATATGACTTCTCTCTCAATTTTACCTCAAACATGCTGTGCATATTTTAGTCCCTATTCGATCTAGTCCATGATAAATAGTACAGAAGAACACACTAACACTCCAGTTATTTTGGTCTCACTATAAGATTTCTAGTCATTTCCATGATTGTATCTAAGGTATCTTTTTTCTAGGATCTCATATATTTGTTTTCAACGTAAGGCACCATAAAGGTAGGTTAATTTTTGGCACAAATTATAGCAGGTTGCTATATACTCAATTAATAAAAGAATCTCCGCCTGAGTAATTTAAATGGCCATTTAGTTCTTTTAAAATCTTATAATCTGATTGTGAAATATATCATAGACCATTAGCTGTAGTCATCCAACATCCCTCCCACCCCTTGAAGAAGTTGCTTCTCTGCTGCTCCTCCTTGTACTGAACAGGACATATACAGCAGTGCACGATCACAGATGCATGATTCTCCTATTTAAGCAAACAGTAATTCGGTTCCTAGAGCATACTAAACATAATTAAGAAAAAGAAAATCAGCTTGTTTTAAGTTCTTACTAACATGAACATAAAGAAACTATTAAATCCAATGTTTGACCACATACCAAACGCAATGACAAACAATATCAATATATTTTGCAAGCAATAATAAAAAGCAAAAATCAAATACTCCCATCATAAAGATCACCTGATGATGGATAATAAGAATCGGAAAATGGCCTAATAAAACTGCATCAACGAAGAGACTCTTTTTTAAATCTCAACAATTTCCGACTACCTAGAAGTGAAAGAAATCCATAAGAGGCAAAAGGATTGGAGGTAGATGGTATGAAAGGGTACGAACCATTCCGTCTTCGACCTCCTCCGGCCCGGCAGAGGTCGAGCCCATCCTCGCCCTCTGCAACGCCTTGTAGGCTTGGTTCTTACCCATTTGGGAAGATTCCCAAATGAGAAAAACAGCAGAAGACGTCGAGAAATCGAAATGATTTGAATCGATAAACAGGTCGGGATCAAAAGATTGCGTTGGTACCGGAGACTATTCCTGCCACTATTTAGATGGATTCCCAAGGATCCATCGTCAAGAAGGGAATGACTAGGGTATCCAGATCACGAGAGATCGAGCGAGAGAGAAAGATTGGATTCTTTTCTCCTTTTTATTTGGATATCTCCGACAGGGAGGCGAGCAACGAAAAGGAGAGGCTTTGGGGAAGAGATTTGAGGGTTTTGGTGTGGAAAGAAATTGGGGAAAAGTGAAAGACGCGAGAGGGCTTATACCGAACGAGCGTATCATCCGACCCGGACCGGGCAAACTGATACCACTCGGTATGGCTGGCAGGATACGGGAGTCCGCATAAGGTGCTCTCTCTCGTGGGGTCGCGGATTTTGGAAATCCAAAACACATTTCCTACCCAGTTTGGATAAGATATTGTACTATCCATATTTAAATTTAATTTAATATTTTATATCTAAATCTTATTCGATATCCGATCAGATAAAAAAAAGATATCTATTTTCGTATCCAACAAATTTAAAGATACCTACGGATAACCCATTTCTCCATAACAAATTCATATCCGCTCCATGCATATTCCATATCTAAAATAAATAAATAATTAAAATAATTTTATACTTATTATCAATCAAAATAAATTATCAATTTAACATAGAACATAATTTATAACTTCAGATTTATAGAAATCAAACGTAGAAATAGAATTACAATTCAGCATAGAATATATAAATAATTAAATAATTTATACATATTATCAATCAAAACAGAATTATCAAAATAAATTATAAACATATATATTCGGACATAGGTTCGGATATTACCCATATTCGTAAGTTCGGACCAGATTCGAGTTCGAATTTGGATAAAAACAGCACTACCCATATCCTATCCATATTCGTGCTACAGTTTTCGAATTTTACTCAAACTCGAATCCAAATCCAGTCAAACTCTATTTTTGGATTTGGATAAGATGCATACCCATCGGATCGGATCGATTTTGTCATTTCTATTTCTATTCGAATCATCTATGAAAAATAAGAAGGAAATATATATATATTATTTTTTCAAATTTCCATACTGTGCAACGTGTTCCCTTCCTCTATAAAGTCTCAAAATAATAGGTGTGGACACAATCTCCGTCCGACTACAACGGATGGAGCCTATAACTGAGGAGTCATAATGTTTCCGCATATATGTAATATTCTCATAGCACTTTTATCTTTCCCGAAAACGAACATTGTCTTCCAAATACCCTAACTCTTTTGGAAAGAGGTGTTCGACGAAAAATATTTTAAAATATTTAAATCAACTAAACTTAAGGGATAAGGTTGGTTATTTTTTTTAAAAATATTTTTAAAATAAAATTCCAACACCTCTTCCCCTCTACTACACTTCCTCAGAACGGCTGCAGGCTCCCCTCCTTCCCTTTTGCCCTTACCACCTCCGAGTTTCTCTTGGGCGCCCTCGTCATCTCCCGCGGCCAAGTTGATGAGGCCCCGACCCCTCTAAGAGGCGACAGCTCTCCGAATGGAAAATTCGGCTCCCCAGAGCTCCACCCGCTCCCTCCACTGCCTCGTCGGTGCCAGAATGTCAATGACGGAGCCGGCTCATAAGGAGGAGTTGTACTTCTCGGAGTGTTGTTGTTGGAGATATTAGGCTCTGGTCGTCCCCACCTCCAACTCCGCCACCATCATTGCTACAGCCGCTGTTGCATTCGCCTCCAGAGCAAAGACTGCTTCTCCTTCCCCATCGCATTCACCGTCGAAGGTGGACACCAGTATAAAGGAAGCAACTCCAGAGATTCCGAGCCAACATTTGATCTCTTCATGCTAGAAATCCATAACATTTGATCCCTTCATGCTAGAAATCCATTTGTCGTTAGTATGCCACAGAGGCTATTTTCATTCATGCCACCACCTCCACCTGGATGCTGGGAGGATCATAGTCCAAAGAGAATTAATCCATCGTTATCCAAATAAGTCCAAACAGTGTTTATCCTTTTCTGATTTATGCTGCAAACAAAAGTAGTAAGAAATGTTCCCGACAAAAGCCCTACCATAATCAGGGTCAGGGCTATTCAAACCCAATTTACTAGGTACCAACTCAACTGATAAGCACCATTGTTACCTCTATTTCTTAAAATAGCTAATGACAGCCATTGTAACAGATATTTTAAACCAACCTCCCCCAACCCTTCCCGCCTATGTGCTAATCGCTTGGCCATCATCTGCAACCATACGTGCTAACCTCCATATTATGTTGGGGCGGAAAAATACCTTCCCTTTCTAAATAATTTTTGAGATCCAATACAGTATTCCATAAATAGTACCAAGCATTAAAGAAAAAAATTAGAATCTATTTAGATAATTGGATTGAAAATCCTATTAGATTTGTGAATTGGGTTAATATAAGTACTAAGATTATAGCATTACAGCCTAAGCTAGACCTATGTTCATAAGTACCTAGAAATAATGTTAGAGTGGACTGGCCCAAATCCTAAAGTAGGATGAGAATTTTTTTTAAAACAAATCAGGAAGGAGCATCATAACTCAGCACCAGACTTCCACTCCTTGGGCAAACATCGAAATGGACATCACCAGAAGAGAGAGAAAAGGGGCACCAGCAAGCTAGGCCCTTGACTCCATATTTACTATGGAAATGGATATAGGAAAATATCACAAAGAGCTATAGAAAGCCGCACCAAATCTCTGCGCATGCTCCATCCTGAGGAAGACCTGAAGAGGGCCCAAAGTGTCTAGTTACATCTCAGAAAGCTTCAGCCTTGAGCGAATTATGGAACATAAAAGAAGTGTGAACCGCACCAAATGACATGCTTAGAAAAGAATATAAGGATAATTCTTCGCAAAGATTCTTATTATATAAATGCCAAACAGATATAAGCGGTCAGCCAAAAGATTAGGCTCCTCCAGCTCCACTGAAGCTGCATTATTTTACATGAATAAGCTGTCTTTCCCAAAATTTATATAGCCGTAAAGAATCAGAAGTTGACTCCACAGTGAATGAGAACATACACGGCACTGAGGCAAAAAATCCATGAGGCCATGGGTGAAACATACATTTTGCTGCAAGATCTGCGATGGAACTACAAGCTACAGACCTATCTGACAAATATTGGTACAAGTTTGAAAAAAATGGATATTATGGGTTCAGAAAGAGATGAGCATTTGTCCCTATTTAACCAACTATAGCCGTTCTGCTTCAACTCCATTAGCATCATCAGTTTGTGATGCCAGCTTTACAATGTCTTCTACCAGAATCTTCCCCTCTGTTGCGAGTTGCAAAAAATAATACAAAATTAGCAAATAGATAATGTGGACTGTGACAAATATATTGCTCATTTAAGAGGTATGATCTGCAGAATGATTTGTATGGATCTAGCAATTAACCTTTATCTCTCGAAAGGTTGCTGATGAGTTTTTGGACACCTTCCTTTCCTATTGTGTCTTTAAGGTACGTGGCAGCAGCAGCTACCTCTTCAGGTGTCACTTTGCCATCATGATCCCTACAGATAAAGATTAAATGTGATAAAATTATTAATTACAGTGAAAACAGAGTAATCAATTGCAACCAATACCCAACTAGAAGCTTAAAGAAAGTTCCCCAATATATAGGTCATGTGCCGACCAGGAAGTTATAAATTAAATAAGTTAGGTTCAGAGTTCAATTGGTTTGGTCAGAAGCCCCGCTACTTTTTTCTGCAGAAAGATATGCAGTGTTTCAAGACTTATATGGCAAGAATAAATATCTTCCTGAACCAAACAGCAATCTGAGGGATAGATATTTTGCTTTGCTTCTTATACTTTTTAATAACATAAACATAATAAATTTTAATTAAATAAAATAAAACTTAGAAAGAACCACATTGACATTTTTCTCCCCTCGTAACAAAGGCTATAAGTAATTTGGTCAAAGGATCAAGAACTTAAGGGACGAACGGTGAGGATAAGTTGGACAGCAGGGTAAGAACCATAAAGCCACAACCCCCTATTGAGTTACAGTGCATATCAAGACTGGTTACAATACCATTTATAAATACAAATGCCTTGAATAGAATCCACTATAAAAAATGTACTACCCTATCAAAACACACAACAAATTTGTATGCAATTACCTGTCCAGAATTTGCCAGCGACTACCAATTTTAGCATCTACATCATCAATTCCTTTCAAGTTCTTGTAGCAAAGCATCAACCTGAAACGTGGCAAACAACATGATATAAATGTTACCAGAAAATGAATAACCTAAACTTTAAGAAATTAAAATCACTGCCAAGGTGAATATCTAAAAAATCTTATTAACATATCATGCAACTTCAAACCATTTCCAACATTATATGCAATTGACTTCTTTTAAGCAGTAAAACATTGAGCATCAACATAGAATTGGTCAAACTGGACCAGAGCATCAAATCAATATGGTGTCTTCAGTCTGGACCAGTCCAAGCTGGTTCAGTCCGTCATTCAGTTGAACCCGATGATGTCAGAGTGCAGTTACATATGCATTCATCTATGGAAGTACCACTTCTATTGTAAAAGTTAGCTGCTAAAATAGTAGTTTCTCAATTGGTTATTTTAATGTAAAAGCAGGTAATGAATGCTACTATTTGCAACTCTGGACATTCTGTTAATAATTTTTTTTTTAAAAAAAAGTACATGCCAAGCCACCTGGTTGATTCACTTTATCCAACCAATACTAAGGGTTCCTCTGATTGTGAATCAGATGGTTTCTAATAGCACCCAACAGCAGACCTGAAGGATACCCTGGTTACAGAGGAAAATGATAGGCAGACCAACCCCCCTTTTTTTGTGAAATGTGACAGATTAACCCAGTTTAGTCTATGAAACATTGATATCAGACGAAACAAGTCATAATCAATTATGCTGACAAATCTGATTCACATCAAGTTTCTGAAATAAAGTAGAATACCGTGATAACATTTGATACTGCAGCATAGCATGACTCAGACAGGCTGGATGATAAAAAATGGCAAAGTATGAATGAGTTGAAACTGAAAGCACTAATTCCTCACCCTATCTATAAGTGCTGATGAGACTTTGTCCCCTGCAGCAACTTCAGCTGCATGGTCACTCTTCTCCCTAGCAGCTCGGTATGCTTTCTTAGCCTCTTCTTCACCTTCAGTACCCTCCATCTCCAGCATGGTATTATACAGTTCAATCTGTATTTGACAACAATTAGCCCAAAGTTTATGGTGCCATATGTAAGGACTAGGCCAATTCATAGAGATTGAAACAGACTTCCAACTGGAACATTAATGTTCATAATTTCTTTGAGCTAAGTCATATCTGTCAAATTTAAACAGAGTGTTCTAGCTATATTTCATGGTATCCATGAAAACATGAGATGCACCTCTTTGTTTACAAGCCGTAGGAACTCTTGGCGCTCCCTGCTCACTGACTGCAAGAATTAGTTAAGCATCAAATATAAGTACAAGAAGCAGTTTGCATCAATGCCATATATTTAACTAGAAAGAGAGAAGGGGAGGAAAGGAGTCAGATGACTGCAGGTCTTACAGATGCTGAGGCCAGTACAGCCAGTGCACGGCTGATTTTACAGAGTTCTTCCTGCTTTTCTAGTGTTTTTGCTTTCACCAGCTCCTCTGCTTCCTTAGAGGTAGGGTCAGTCATTTCCTTCAAAGCCACATCCTCCTCACTGATCCCAGACTCTTTTATTTTAGCTTTCTCCTCTTTCTCTTGCTTTTTCTCTTCCTCCTATAAATTTTGATGCTCAGAGACGTTAATAAAAGCAGAACATTAACATCTAAGCATCAATAACTATATTGTTAAATCAGTACTCGCTTACTAAGACAAATAAACCAAGATAAGAGCTACACATTTGATTTCTAACTTAAAACAGCATGCTTCACTATCCTCTAAATGTCATGCAGAAGGATGGAAAACTGCCCTAGGAACACATTTGGAAGAAAATCTGTTTCATGCAATTTCTTAGACAATAAGGTGAATGGCTCCAGAGTATTGCAAATTAGATGCAAAGAATTATTCAGGATCAAGCAAGAAACACTATTGCAATTATTAAAAAAGAATTAAACATGTGCTGTCGCCAATTGGGTGGTTTTCTAGACGAAGTAATCATGCATCATTTATAGATCAATTGCATATAAAAAACCACTCTTATACATTTGCATACTCTTATCCCATAAACTTTCAAATGGAAACCCAAGATAAACCTATAATAGGAGGGATTATATGCAAAAGAACACCAGTAGTAATCATTATCAAGGATTTAAGTACCCACTCATATGAGTGCATACTCGCCAAACAGCATTTGTAAGGTACCTGTAAGGCTATACCAATACATTCCTCAAGGTGGTACCATACTGACACATGGCATCTCGCTTTAGCTGTGCCAGCACCAATAGGTGTACTAGTGTGTCAATACAGTACCATACTGAACTGCATCAATAATTATCAGAATAAGTCTTGGTACACCTGTACTTCAACCCTTGACAATCATAAAAAGAATAATGCATTGGAAGCAAGTTAAACACCAACAATATATGCAAAAGAGAGAATACGGTTTGAAGCCTCCAGTTCAATCAAATTATAGTCACCTATAGATTACATTTACTATGGCCTATTTTTTAATAAGATTTACTATGGCCTATTGGTAATAGAAGCAAACAACCATCATTCCAACTTTGCCACAAGACTAAACCGAGAGCATGCAAACAACTTTTGTCACAACACTTCATAGTTCATAGACTCCAAAACTTTCAGTGAAACTGAATTTTGCAAGCACAAATGGAAACAAAAGAACCAACTGGAATCTGGTAGGCAGGAAAAGCAAAGGAATTCTCGGATAAGTTCTCTTACACCACTCCATAGACTCCAAGGTCAAAAAATTAGCAAGCAGTCATAAATGAAGAAACCCACAAATGCCCGGTAGACATAAAACATGAATTCTTGGAATTCTAACCAAATCATATTTATGAGAATATCATGGGGAATTTCATTTTCAAGTTGTCGGGATTGCAAAATCATGTTGTATGGACTTTCATGTCACTGACATTTGGACAGACCAGCATCCTTGAAACCGACTTTGTTTTGCATTAGAACAGGTCACAAATCTGCTAGCATGTACGGTCATCTTAAGCTCTTGCAACCTTTCGATTTTTTTTTTGGTAGTGTTTAGCTCCTTTCAAATATTATAAAAAATGAAGAAATAAAGGAAATAAAACTGAGTTAATAATACTGGAGACTCATCAAAGATTATGTCTGCTGTGAAGCAGAAAAGTCATTTCTGCCACAGGAATCAGTGTGAGACAATGGATTCTGAGATTCATGTTCAAAGTATTATTATTTCTGCATGCTCCATCAAAGAACTTAGTTGCATCATACTCCAAACACCAATCTCAAAGTCTTCCATGTTCCTAAAGCAGAAAACTTACTGCTTCAGAGTGGAAATAACTTGTGCCCACCATATAAATTCTAGATAGACAGTTGTCAATGTCCTTCATTCCTCTTCTATATTGCAGCTCATAACATAAAAAGGATCTTGCTAAGCACAAAATAAAAGCTGTACCTTGATAAGTTCTTCCTGCATCTTGAGGAACTCCAACTTCCTCCTCCTCTCAGATACCGAATCTTCCGATGGCAAAGCAGTACCGACGGTATCCACAACCTCATCTGGTAGAGACGATAGTGTGGCTACAACAGCCTCCTCTGGTTTCATCTTTCCAGATAGAATGAAGGCCCTGATAAATGTCACCAGCTTAGAAACATAGACAAAGAACATGCTCAAATATATTCATGTTCCTAATATGTAATTACCTTGAGAGTATCAGGAGAGAAGATGGCACAGAGTGATTAAGAGACAGATCCAACCAGTCACGAAGCTGGATACAAATATTACCATGGAAAATTTTTATCAGAAAAGATTACCTTTTCTGGTATTACAAGAAAATAGAGATTTGAAATATAATAGAAAACAAGTATAGATTAAAAGGCATAAATAACAAACTAGACAAGATTACCATATAAAAGAATAGAGAAACGCTAATAAGTATCGAGGGGATTAGCATGGTGTAGAAATTAGTATGATTCAGTTGAATCCATGAGATGTCAACAATATGGAGGTAAAGAATTAAAGGATTATTATTAATCACACACTCACTGCAGTCTGCACCATTACTGATTTGTGGTACCAACGTTTTTCTCTTGGTAGCATGGGCATAGCAAAATGTTACTACAAATCCATTTATATTTAGATTTATCATATGGTAGGCACTCAAATTCTTAAATATCCCAGATACTGTTCAAAAATCGCCATTCTGAGAACAAAGTTCTAGTTAAAAAAAACCTGTTGGCGCATCTCCTCTGTTGAGAGTAACCCAAGGTAGCCTCGTTCACGACAAGCCTGCCTAAGTTCCTCTTCTGAAAGAGACTCCACACCCTCAGCTTGGATCAGTTTATCATCATTTTTAATCCTAGACAAAACAGGAATACACCATTAATAATCCAAGGAAACTAAGAATTCTGCTGAGAAATGGAAGGGCAGCAATCCACCATGCAAAATTGAGTACAAAACAACAAAAACAGAGAGTACAAAACACAAGCAATGACAAACAAAAAAAAGGATCAAAAACAGTTCCAAAATTCAGTATGTAATTAAGAAAATTTCATTTTTAAAAGTGCAACATAGGATAATGAGAGTGTGTACTCAAATGGAATGCATGTCTAGGATGAATAGTGAACAGAATTTTATAATGCAAGGCTTCAATGGTTGAGAAAAGAATAGTTAGGCATAGTCATATTTAGTCAGATACTCCCCTCTTGTTACTCAAAGTAGCTAGCTACTCAAAGGGTGAATCCACAACATGCCGTTGGAAGAAGTTTCATCTGGTTGAAGGCCTGTTTTCTTCATGTAAGCATCATGTATCTATATCCTCTCCTAACATCATCAATGAAATAATTGGCCAAACTGATCAAAAGCATCCTAAAATGGACATCAGAATATGGAATTGAAACCAGGTGAAGTTTAGCTAAAAGAAGTTGATCAGCTAACAATAAAATAGGTGAAATACAACATGATCTTTATAGTGTTGCCCACCCTTTTTTACATAATTATACCCATGCTTATCTGGATGCTTGGCAGGCAGGCCAACTGCCAAGTGTCGAATTGCCCTACTATCCTTAAATGTCAGACACAACCACCTCCAAAAATCTAGACATGCGGACACGTCATACACTCCCACACATATACATGTACACATACATACACACACAAATACATACATACGCATGCATATAAAATATAACCAATACATACACATTCACACATGATACATACAAGGACCACTGAACCATTTTGAAGCAAGCAGTTCGGGTGTACCGAGCCAGACCAGCCGGTTATCGAGACAATTCGGCAAATTGAAACAGCATAAAAGCTGCCCCCATCTCTTGATCTCTCCGAAATCTCTTTTGTCTCTGTTCTCCCCTCTCTCACCCTCTCTCTGGTCAAGGTTCATTGTCTCAAACCCGAATCCCATACTAGTACCATGCTAGTATGAGAGTCAGTTCAGCATACTGAAACTCAGTATGCCCCTCTCTCCATGCTAAGTCTCCGTTCAGTACCAGTAAGGTACAATACATCTGGTATGAGGCAATACACACTATTATAGTAAACCTTACTTTGATCCTCCTCTCCCATTTCCCTCTCTCCCTCTCCTGCCTTCGCCTTTGGTCTTTGTACCAGGTTCTAGTCTTCCATTTTGTCAGGAAACCCTAGCACGCCATCTACACCACCACCATCCATGGCGAGGGCCTCATCCATTGCCTTGAACTATTCAAGCTCATCCTCAAGTTGATGCCAAGATCTTCATAGCTAGGTGAGTCCTCTCTCTCCTCCCTCCTTCCCTCTCCCATCTCTCCTTCTCTCTTGATCTTCCTCTCCCGCTTCCTCTAACCTTTACTCTAAGTTCTAGTCCACAGCTATTTGGAGAAAACCATAGTGCCCCCTCTAATGCTACTGCCATCCATGACAAAGACCTCATCCGTCGCCTTGGTCTCTTTGAGCTCATCCTCCTCGCATCAAGATCTTCATAACCAAATGAGTCCTCACTCCCCTCCATATTCTCTCTCCCCTCTCTCCCGATCTTCCTCTTCCACCTCCTTCAACCTTTGCTTCAAGTCCTGGTCCTCCTTTCTCTAGAGGAAACCCTAGTGCCCCCTTCGATGACGCTGCCATCCATGGCAAGGGCCTCATCCATTGCCTCAGCCTCTTCAAGCTCATCCTCCTCAGGTTGGCACCAGGATTTCTTGGTTAGGTAAGTCCTCTCTCTCTCCCTCCCTCTCCCCCCCCCCCCCCCCCCTCGTCCTCCCCATCCCCTCCTCCTCCCCTGTTCCAATATACATTGGGTTGGTATATACATACCGGTACGATACCAAATTGGTCGTCAGCTTGTACAAACCCAATATTGATTCGACGAACCTTGTGTAACACGTATATGTATACCCACATATACATATGCACATATATCCATATATATACTTAAATCCACATGTACCCATATATCCACAGATACACACATAAAAGCAAACATACATGCGATATATTCATATACATATGTATACATATTATATATAAAAGCCTTTCTTTGTTTCTTATCAGAAAAGAGAACTGAAGAGGAAAAGAAGATGTCATCTAACAAGCAAAACAATACAAAGCCATGATTTTAGAAGTTAAGTTATTCCTTAGGTGCATTTAAGGTCACTTCAGATGTGTTAAGATGTCAACAGTCAGTGTTGGCATTTTTCGCTGATGGAAATAGTACAGGTCAAAGTAGAGTATATAACTACATCATATTGCACCCTGCCATGTCCAAGCATTCAAAACGCTTCAAAAAACCTTAGATCAGGCATCTTAATGATAACTAAGGATATCAAAGACCCACTGGACACCAAATTTAAGCAAAAGCAGCTAACAAATATAAGTTCTCTCCTAAAAACCTACCATCCATGGTGGTTGATGACGCATAATCTAGATAATACCACAACAACAAGGCATGCATATCTCTTATCTAATTTGATGCAAATACTGTATTCCAAAATAATAATAAAAATCTTAACATGAATATTGCAATTCTCTTAAAAAATGATGTTTTCTCTAGCTGTTGGCTTGCATCTACCATTTGCACCAACCGATTGTCAAAAATGATGTTCCCTTTGTTGCGTACTAAGGCACATAGGCTTTTCAGCCTTTAATGGGACAATCATCAGACTCTTTCTTCGACAGGAGAACGCACTTTCTTTCTACAGGACAAGGACTCCGTGGCTCTCCTATTCCTATATCATTCAGACTTGGATGATCTCTCTTTCTCAGACTAGCTTGATGACCTAGGCTTTGACGGTGGAAGCCTATTCAAAGAAGGCCTGACTTGCCAACTAATTAATAATGCAAATGCCAAATAGTCCCTCGCCCTTTTAAATCTCAGCACAATGTCAATTTTTGTTCCTCCCACCTACATGATAATTCTACAGCAAAGTAGATGTATCCATATCCATTGCACAGCATCGCTTCTCTGATTGATTGTGCACTTCATCTACCCAAACATTTTCTTCCAACATTTGAAGTTATTTGTTGTCTACAAGATACAATTCCTGATCACATGCTATCATTAACCATTACAATCATCTTGACTGGCCAAGTACCTCTCAGTGTGAAATTTAAGAAGAAAATATATCAAATTGTCCATCTAGTTTTAATCCAATTGATCCTCTATAAGCCAAGATATTTCAACTATTTGAATCACTACCAGCACTAGAGCCATTACCATGATCAGGATCATTAGCAAAAACGTGGATATACTTGGCAGAATCAAGGACTTGAATCTGTCCCCTGGTGAATGCCCTCCAATAAAACATGAAGAAAATTGGATGCTCCAAAGTCAAAACCAATTGCTTTTACGACATCTATAAGTTGTTCCAAGTTCTCTAGCCTCCCCTTACAACTCTTGGAGGATAATTACATTCAAACTTTGGTGCTAACAAACTATCCAAGGCAAGAAATTCTATAGATATCCCACACTTTATTGCAGACCACCATGTGCAGTCTCCCATCCCCTAACAAGTATTCCTAGCTCTAAGTGCAATTATCTACCCTCTTTTAACTAGATCTCTAAGGTCCTGTTTCCATTTTTTTGGTCAGAGGCTTTGTTCCTTCATAAAAATATTCAGTTCTCTACCAATCATCATCACATCTAATTAATCTATTCCTTCCACTAATCTCCCCTTACGTAGGTGATGCAACCTCTTTCTTCCACAGTTCTACTGCATAAATTTTGCTTTCACGTTTCTTCCATCACCTCGTGAACCTCTTTATTGCTTTATAAGCTACTTTACTGATGATACCGCTTACTCCATACACACAATTTTCAAATCTTTAAGATACTTTATATGGGCATATGCATGCTAAATATATAGAAAACAAATAACAAGTAATGATCCTATGTTCAAGAATTTTCAAGAGAATTTTGCTCCTAGTGCTCCCATAATTTTCTAGGTTTTATGATATCAAATTTGAACATTTAGAGTTTTAAAGTACTAGTAATTTGATTTCCAAAATGTTCCAACATCTTCGAATAACTCAAATAGTAAAAATGCTTTGTTCAAAAATTAAAATGTAGATGCATCATCAAGCCCACAATGCAATTGCCCAGCTCCATCAAACATGTAGATAGTGGGTTCAGGCACAGCTTACATACTTACGCTCAAAACAAGAAAATGATGTTGAAGGTAATGATATACAGCCAGCCACATATTTCCAATATGAGAATCAAGCAATTATGCAGGAAATGCTTATAAGATAAATTTTTAATGAACTCTTCCTGAAAGATTCAATTAAGTCAGTTAGCTTTGCCAAATGAAAAAGTATAGCAATCACAGCTGCCTTCCTGATCATGACAGGCAATTACTTGATCTGTACAAGCAATTATTTAATCTGAAACAGCATGCAGATGTGGGATACCCCATGTTTGCTTTGTTTTCCCCTCTTTATGTTTTGTCCCTCAAGTCAATCACCCATCCGTCTAAGAGCCAATGATTGACATAAGATAAAGCAAATAGCAGATTACGCTGCCTCCTCATGTAGCCTTTTCCGATATGTCAAATTTATAATTATGACACATAAGATTTTTCATCAAGTTTGGAGGTGACACAATGAGTACAAAAGATCTAAAATTGAACGTTCAGGAGGGAAGAAAGAAGGGGGTTCTTTGACATAAATGACTCATAAGACTTACTTTTGTAATGTTCTTCGAAGCATATACCGCAAATAATTATCTGTTCCAAATGGCGGGATCCCCATATATTTACACATATTTACCAACCTTGGCCTGCATGCAAGGACATGCCCATGATGTAATAAGACACATAGCAAACGAATGAAGGGAACAGATCAGAAATTAGCTGGTAAACAACCTGCTGATATTGTCCAAAGTCAGCTCATCGTTGAATAATTTTGCAAAGCTTAAAATTCATCATTGGAAACACGGGCACCAGTCCTGACCTAATTGCAAACCAAACATCTCAGATCATATATGATTATACATCAGAAACCAAAGTAACAAAATAGCACATGCTCACTAATTTAATCAAAGAAAAGTTTTAACCCAATGGCAATTTACCTTGTTCAGAAATTCATCTAAATCTTCTGCAGTCTGTTTAATTTCTCCACTACGTGAGGTTTGGATTTCCTTTGCCATTTCTTTCAGAGTGTCCTGCAAAAACTTTGCATACTCTATTCTTGCTTGAAGTTTCCTTTTCAATGCTTCCTACAAGTTGGAAGTCAAAAGACTGAAGTAAGACCAACATCCTCCTTGGGTAACTGTACAGCATACTAGATAGAAACATACATAACACAGAAAATAATAACAAACGAAATGGCCTTGGCAGACATCGTCCGCATTGAACCAGTGGGATGATACTCCAACTTATGAAGATAAAGAGCTTCAGTAGCAAGATTGTCCGGAGTAAGCCTTTGGACTATCATATTAAAACTCATGCATAAGAATTTTAACTTCTAATGAGTCAATATATAGAATGCAATGGCATAACGAGCAGCTGATACCTGTTCTTTCATCTTGTCCTGAAAAGTGGATGGCAACATGTTTGGGAATAATTTCAAGAAGACTGGCAGCAAGAACTCCATAAATGGAACTATAATGAAAACTGCAAATGGAACCAGCCTGAAGATATCAGCTGTGGTGCGTGTCAGCTGCTGCCTTTCTCTTCTGGTGAGGTTCTTTCCACCAGCAAGTTTCAACAATAGTCTCGATGAAATCCTGATATCTGCCCACAGTAGTTTCAAACCCAGCCAATAGTGCTGCATGGTAGATACAAATTCATCCTTCCAGTGTCGAAGCTTTATGGCCCAATCCTCCCTTAGAAAATGAAAAGAAACAATAGAATAATAGAAGAAAGAGGCCAGCAACAGCAAAGGAACTGAGGAAGGCCTTAAACTAGAGTTCAAAGACGAGCTAATACCTGCTCATGGAGGCAACAGCTCTCAAAGCAGGACCAATCCCCAGAAGCCTTGCCCAGAACTTTGTATGATTGATTTAGTCTTCTGAGATTCTTGCATCTGCTTGGCTTTTGCTTTAGCTTTGCTGTGCTCAGGCCTTCCACAGCCTGATCACATTCCTCAGGCAATACCTCTTTTATCTGTTTTGGTTCTGATCTTCAGTCTCCTCTTCCCCACCGTGCGTCTCTGTTTGACCAGCTGTAGCCGTGGATGCAGTGTGCACAGACTGCGACAACCATCTGATGCCCAAGGGTAGAGTGAAATCTTGTCTCTCATATCCAAAACTCGCAACATAAATTCTGCTCGGTGCATGCTTAAGAAACCCTTTTGCATAAAAGTGCAACAAATCCTGTTTGGCTATTGCTGCTGCCTCCTTCTCCTTCTGACAGTCAGCATTGTCAGTATTCTGCTCGGAGACTGGACACATAATCCTTGTACTTGCATCATGAGCAAATCTTCCATGTCCAAAACTTGAAAAACTAGAATATGGCCGTGCAGGTACATTCAGGTGCTCCAGCAGGTACTTCTTCCCTCTGGCAATCGCCCTCGAAGCCATTCTTGATTTCTTTCCCTTTCCAAAGGAAAGGCTATGGTCATATCTTCTCGAGAAAACCCCTGTACCAACTAGCTCTCTTCAACAGAATGATCAACCAATTACAAATATTTAACAACATATAGATTAGACTATAGCTAACAGATTTTCTTTTACAAATTATCACCAAGTCCAGTTGTTCTCGTCCCCGCATCAACAAAGTCAGTGATCACTTCCTACAAAAATGACAAAATTCGCCAACCCCCTCTCCTCCCCGTTCTTTCACTAGTTTTATGAACAAAAATTTTCACATAAATTCCAAGAAAATGCATCCAGTTATCAGGCAATAACTTTCTGGAATCAGAATGTTAAAACTTAACATTCAGATTCTCTCTTTAAAAAATCAGAAGCATACAAGAAAGCATAGAAATCTTCTATCTCATCAAAATAAAGATCCAAATATTTTAATAAATATATATAACTTTTGTGACGAATCGGTTAGCATGAATTCTACTTCAAGCCGAACAGAAAGGGAACAATCACATCCGAATGTTGCACCAGAGCTCATATTAATCATTTTCTATAGATGCCCAGATCCAACACAGACCCAAAAAAACAGGAAACTCCTGTCGAATAGAATCGAAACGAGCAGCAAAACCTTACCGCAAGAACTTTGCCTCCTTCAGACGGCTCTACTTCGAAGAAGGCTTCGATTCGGCGGGTCAAACTTCTCCGATAGAATAATATCACCAAGGTGCCCGAATTTAGGCTCGAATGTTCCAACGATTCGAATCCTTGGACTCGTCCGCGATCGGAATGGATCGGCGAAGGAGCAGAGGATTTAGGGTTTTGAAGCAAGAAGAGAAGACGGTGATTAGAGGAGGAGGGAAGCTAGTGGGAATAGCGATGGGCATCATATATAGACGGGGCTTAACGGAGCGTGCCCCCTCTTCCCTGGTTCACGTCTTGGAGGGGAAGAAAGAGCCTTCCGGCGGCTCGGTGTGGAACTATTGGAACAAGTGTGTGTACCGAGTCTAATCTGGATGGCCTTGCCGTTGGGAAAATTGTAGCGCCATGGAGGAAACGTCACCAAGTGGCTTGTCCCATTGCATCCAAAGAAACCATGAGATTCGCATCATCCTATTTGGGAATCTGCCATTTTTCCGGCTTCAATTTAGTTTTGTGATTGAAAATAGATTTATGGATTTTTGTAAGAAATTCTTGGATTTTTTTTTAAAAAATACATATTTTGTAATCTCTCCTTGAACAAATGTATATCAAATATCCGTATACACTTTTGGAATGATCATAAGATATACATACATACATACATATACATACACACACACATATATACATATATATATATATATATATATATATATATAT
>KE504742.1:332583-350974 GCA_000441515.1 Elaeis oleifera
TTTTTTTATTTATTTTTATATCAAATATGATAATCTGACAAAAAAATTATTTTTCATACCAGATCATCCATAACCAAACAGACCTCAGAAATATTTGGTTGGCTGAAAAAATAAAATAAAATTTTTTTCTATATTTTTACGTGCCATGAGAAAGTAAGCTCCCCCCCCCCCACCCCACAGCAGAAAAAAACAGTTATTAGCATTTATTATTTTAAGTAACAAGATATTTTAAAAGTTGAGTTTAGGTACGATTTTTTTCTCCAATATATTATATTGCCTAAAGAAAAAAAAATTAAATTGGTTATAATCACGTTATAATAGTCTTTACCATAGCGAGTGCTATATTAGACATCATGGAATATTACAATCTCTGTTATTGCTATTACAATGATTGCAGTAACTTAACGTGCTTATTTTTTCAGAGCACAAAAATAGCACAATTATTGAGACTTTGTAATGGTTAGCAAAGAGTAGATCTTGTTGGGCGGCGATACCGTATATCAATTTCCATGTTTTCCTATGGGAGGAGAGATGGTGCGCCACCTGAACGGCAAAATTACGCGTTAAACATTATAATCCAAGCATTATTTTGTTTTTACAAGTAATAATTCTTTATTTGTCTTATTCGGCATTAGGGGTGACGATATTCCAACCCCACAACTTTGCATGGATACAATACGTGACTATGCTATGTTAACATCAACTTATAGGCATTGTTTAAATTCCGACAAAAAAGTTTAGGGCCATACAAAGATTTTCTTCAAGTTTTGCTTTTGGTAATTTCCTGTGCTCGTAGTCAACCGATGGGAGCGGCTAGATTTTCTTGCTCGGCTCATTTAAATGCTTTAGAGACCAGGAGACCAGCACTATGATGTAGATACGAAACTCAAACACCAAGAGAAGAGTATTAAATGAGGATGTACCATTTCAGTCTTTCATCAACCGAGTGAATGAGTTTACGTGATTCTCATCTACATCATTGGCTTAATCTCCATGAATTCAACTTTTGTGGGCAAGCACGTTACTCTAAGAATCCCGCATCTTTAATAGGAGAAACAATGGCACATGAAAGTATAGACAAAAGAAGAGGTGGAAGCAGGTGCCTGGGACTTTTTTTTTTTTTTGGCATTTTATGCTGATTTTAGTAAGTACTTGCTGTTGGTGCACTTTCCTTGAAAAGCATCAAAGGGGGCATTCATCGAAGATGGGACTATTTATAAGAACATGGAGGGGACACATTCACAAATATAATTATGACAGGCCAGCATGCAAATATCCAATCTAATTCACACTCAGTAGAATGAGTAGCAACATTTACCCCAAAAATAACTTTCTAAATGAAAAACCTCGAAAAGAACTTTCTAAACGGAACATGAAATCATAGCAATTCCACATATAAAATTCAGTCCTCGCACAATATACTCTACTCGAAAAGTGCACATGTTTATTTTCGAAGGTTTATAGTAGTCTGATACTAACATATGTATTCATTCATGAGAAACAACCACCAACTGTTTACCAACATTGCGGCCTGCAAAGAGCCCCACCAGTGCTGCTGGAGCATTCTCAAGTCCTTCAGCTTTATCCTCTACATAATTAATCTTCCCGTCCTTAATATACTGCATGGTTACCTCCTCAAACTGAGGGTATTTATGATAAAAATCGAACACCAGGAACCCTTCCATTCTGATGCGCTTTGCGATGAGGTAGAACAAGTTGTGCACACCCTCAGGTTTCTCAAGGTTGTATTGAGAAATCATTCCACACACTGCGATCCGACCATGGTTCCTCATGTTGCTAAGAACAGCATCCAGCATCGGACCACCGACATTCTCGAAGTAGATGTCGATGCCTTCAGGAAACAACCTGAAATGAAAGACTACTTTAGATTGTTGTTCAAAAGCAATTGCCAATGCCATTCTTCATTGTGCAACTGAAAGGAAATGTTCATCAGAGCTGTAGCAGCAAAGGATGCTTCGCAAACTTAAAGATATCGTTTATAAAGTTGTGTTTAAAATTTTAAAGATGCTTGTACCAAAAGATTGAACATAAAGAGAAGAATCGTTAATTTATAGCTAGTGGAATACATTTTCATGATAAAAGTATCAACCACCAGACAGAAAAATCCAGTCTGCTTAACAATGTTTCTATGCTTCAAAGGTGGGTTCTCCGCACCATGTTGCTCGGAAAAGAAAGCACATAGATGGCACATTTCAATGCAACATGCTGCCTGTTTGCACCAGCCAGCATCTTTAACACAATCACTTGGCCCATGCACTGATTAACATAGTTTTATCACAACAAATGGGAGTCATCTTGGTACAGCGATGCATACATGGCCCACGGAATCAGGAAGTCGGCTGAATCGCCCCAACAGTTGCCCCCCACTCTCAAGTCTAAGGTAGTTTGACATGCGTGTTGTCATGTGGTCTGTCATGTTGGACGAAAGGAATTACCACGTATTGTCTCAAACCCCGATTCGACTGCAGACATTAATGATTTTTCGAAATATGAAGGGTTTCTAGTAGTTTTGCCATTTCAATAACTGTGAGATCATCATTGAAGTATCGTTTCGAGAAGATAGTCAATCATCCGAAAAATCCGAACAATTTGATTCTGGCTGGTCGATTTCAGCTATGTGTCCAGATGTCATTGGCTTTACGCCATTCACACGGATAGTGGTGAGGTGGCGTGATCTGGAGGTAGGTTCGTCGGACTGTCTGATCAATGGTCGGTTCTGACGTAGCCACGTGTAGAAATCTGAAAGAGCCCTAATTTGAATAACTTCATCCGGACCGTTGAGAGGTTCTATATTTATAATGTCCCTTTCATTTGGAGTTTCCGTTTTGCATTCGTCATTTTCTTTGCAACAGAAGGTTCTGTCCCAGTGTTGAGAGCTTTTGAAGTTTCTGTTCTTCGCATTATCTCTAGCTCCAGGTTGAGTTTCCATTCCTTTTTTTAGTATTTTTTTCTTTTTCTTCTAAGTTTTTCATTTCAATGGCAAGTAGAAGTAAGAAGGCGAAGACCTCAACTTCTCGAGATAGTCGGTCGGAGAATCCGACCGGCGATTCTCCTTCGGATCTAGAGACGGAAGTTTCTTTCTTGTCCGGATCCAATGTTGATCGACTTCGGGAACAGTACTGTATCCCGGAGCAATATCAGCTTTCTGCTCCTGATCCGGATGGTCGGATGAACTCTCCTCCTCCGAACCAGATTGCATTTTATGTCGTGGACCTTCGGACCGATTTTCGATTTTCGATTCCGGAGTTTGTCCGAAGTCTTCTTGATTATTATCAACTTTATCCTGCTCAGCTGGCTCCGAATTTCATCTGGCTGATTATCAATTTTGCCTTATTGTGTTGTCTTATCCCGACCAACCCTCGCCTCTCTTTTTCGAACTTGTTTTGTTCTTCGTCCTCATCCCAAGATCAAAGGTTGGTGGTTTTTCAACCCAAGGAAAGATCTTTCTTTCATTTCCGATCTTCCATCGTCCATTTATGGATGGAAGAATCAATTTTTCTTCGTTTTTTCTTCATCTCCTTAGGGTTTTCCTTTATGCTGGGGTGATCCGAGAACCGGCCCCAATGAGCATAATCGGGTTGACACCATCGATCGGGAAGACTTCCTCTGACTAAAAGATATGGAAGTTCCAGCGCAACGAGAACTGATGACAGAGCAGGCTCTCTACGATGCCGGACTTGGTTCGGTAATCTCTTTAGGTATAGCATGATCGATCATTTTTTTTTGTTTGCTTCTGAATTTTGTACTGAACTTTTGTCTTTTAATTGTAGCCATGCAGACGACGGCGTGTCTCAACTGCTAACATCCATCTTCATGCTACTAAAAAGAGAGCAGCGACCGACACTGGACCGTCTCGACCGCCGAAGAGAAGTTTGGGTGACACTGAGTCGGTACCGACGAAGGAGGCCGACATTCTGTCGATAACAGCTCCTAGTAGTAAGCCGGTTATTGCATTGTCAGCTCCGATAATGTTTCCTTCTGCTGAAGTGCCGTCGGTCGGAGTTAAGACAGCAAGAGGTGAAGACGCCGCACCAGAACCATCAACGGCACCAGAACCATCAGCAGCACCAGAACCATCAACGGCACCATCTACAGGGGTTCGGACCGAATCTGCGGCCGAACCAGAACTATCTGCTGCTACACATGCCATTCCGAAAGTAGCTTAGTCTCGGACGCAGTCGAGCATCGATTTTGTGATGGTTTCAAGCGAATGACCACCAACTGCAGAGCGGGGAAAGGCACCGGCTACCTCTGCCGAGAATGGGTCGTCGGCGGGTCTCCCCACACTTTTTGATATCCGAATTCTTATCGGTGAGTCGGCTTTGGCCAATCCGTCCTTGGCCAAATGACTCATCGAAGCTACACTTCTCCCGACTGACAGAGAGAATGGAAAAAATTGGACAGTGTTCGAAATATTTCTTTGTTTTATCCGACGATGCTTGGGGTAAGTTAACAATATTTTCTCTTCTTTTTTTTATCCGACTTGACTTGTCCTTTCTTTCAATGGGCACACAATATGTATGCTCTAGAGAGTGCATATCGAAAAATCACCGAACTTCGTCGGACATAGATGGACAAGGTGGCGGTCGCCAACGCTGAAAAGCTGCTGTCATTGAACAACTTCAGACGGCAACTGAACAGAAGAAGATGCTCCAGGAAGAGATCTCCTGCGTGACGGCCGAACTACAGTCCTCCAGAGCCGAACTAGGGTCGGCTCAACAGAGCATCACATCTCTTGAATCCCGAATCAGAAGCAAGAAGCATTCCATCAATCGGCTCCGGAGAGAGACAGATGCATAGAGGAGCTTGAAGCAGAGCGGTGCGAAAGGCATCGGGCCACCATGAAGAGGTTGGCACTGGCCGATGCAGAGTCGGCCTCCGTCAAGAAGAAGCTGAGTCTGCGAGAGGTGCTTTGAGTCTAGCCATCGAGAATTCAAAGGTTCCCAAAATTCAAGGATGAAATTCTCGAGGACGGATTCGCCTCTTACAGCGTCAGATACGAAGATGGCAGAGATGCAGTTAAAAATTATATCCGAACTTAAACCTGAGCAGCATCGTCCCCCTAATTTAGGAGAAGAGGTTGCTGAGGAGACCACTGCGCTGACTGAAGGAGATGCATCGACTGCACCAGAACCTGCTCCAACCACTGAAGTTGTACCGAAGCAAGGTGATGAAGAAGCCGACTGGTGACCGGTGTAATACTTTTCTTTTTTTGTAATCGGATTAAGTCCAATTTGTAATCGGACCTTGGGTCTAATTTGTAATATTTTCTTCAACGAATGAAAAAAAAATTTTTAGTACGAAATCTCTTTTTACACTTGTACTTTAATATCGTTGAATAACAGTTAGATTTTCGATCATCCATCGGTGAATTGAATGTCGACCACTAGTTGTAATAGAATTTGTTTGCTAGTCGGATGTCAGCCGACTTAGTTTGTATACTTTAGATATTTGATAGACGGTGATAAGCCGAATATCATTTGATTGATTGTAGTCAAGTCGGTGCATTTTCTACTCAATTGGGATCGAGTCGACATAATATTCTGCTTAATTAAGACTAAGTCGATATGAGTAGTCATTTGACTTAAGTCGGTTTTACAATGAAAAATCGAGATATAATTGGTAGGTCGATTTTACAATGAAAAATCGAGATATAGTCGGTACGAGTTGATCGATTATTTATCGATTTGATGCCGTCGTTCGACTTAAGTCGATTTTTACAGTGAAAAATCGAGATACAGTCGGTAAAAATTGATCGATTATTTGTCTGTCTAATGTCATTTTGTAGATAACTTATAGATGACAGAAGCTTTCAGGATCCTAACATTTTATTTCGAATGTCATGTGAGAACAACTTTATTGATAGTACATTTTTAAATTATTGACATTCCAAGTTCAAAGAATAGTCGTCCCATCGAGAATTTCTAGTCGATATGCGTGCGGACGAAGTGTCTCGGTTACTCTATAGGGTCCTTCCCAGTTTGGAGAAAATTTTCTGATCCAGAGGCTTTGAAACTTCTACTTTTTTTAGGACCAGATCTCCTGGACGAAAGACCTTCGGCTTGACTTTTGCATCATAATAACGGACTATTCTTTACCGATATGCTGCCATCCGAACTTGAGCTTACTGTCGAATTTTCAAAAGTCTAGATCGACTTTCCGACATTCAGAATTGCTCGACTCATTATACTGTTCCATTCTTGCTAATGGTAATCCGATCTCAAGTGGAATCATCACCTCCGTCCCATAGACTAGGTTGAATGACGATTTTTCTGTCGGTATACGAGTTGTCCGATATATCCATAAAATAGGATATAATTCTTCCATCCAGAGATCTTTAGCTTCATTCAGTCCGATCTTGAGACCATGTAGGATTGTTCGGTTTGTTACTTCTACTTCATCGTTGGATTATGGATGACCGACTGATGTGAGCTTGTGCGTAATATGCAATTTTGCACAAAACTCTTTAAAATTCTGATTGTCAAATTGTTGGCCATGATCGGTGATAATGGTGTGTGGTAGATCAAACCTGCATATGATTGATTTCTAAATAAAATCTTCTATCTTACTTTCGGTGATTTGTGCCAAGGATTCAGCGTCCATCCATTTGGTGAAGTAATCAATGACAATCACTATAAATTCTCTGATCGGATGTCGAACGGAAAGGATCAAGTATGTCGATTCTTCATTGTGCGAAAGACCATGATGCAACAATTGATGTCAGCTGGCTGACCGGTTGGTGTTGTATGTTAGCATACTTTTGACATGGTTCACATCTCCGGACAAATTCAGCTGCATCTGTATTCATGGTGGACCAATAATATCCTTATCGTAAGACTTTATAAGCCAATGATTTGCTCCGCAAGTGATTTCTACAAATTTCTTCATAAACTTCTCGAAGTGCATAGTCGGCATCTGTTGGTCTCAAACACTGTAGTAAAAGAAGAGAGAATAATCTTTTATAAAGTTGTCCATTTATCAAAATATATTACGAGGCCATCCATCGTAGTCATTTGACTTTTGAAGGATTTGCAGGTAGAATTCCATCAGTCAAATACTGAATGATCAGATCCATCCAGCTTGGCTCGTCATTAATTTGTAGCACTTCTTCGACTTTATCAATGCTCGATTGTTCAAGACATTCGATGAATGTCCAACCCAGCGAGTTGGATGAAATAGTTGCGAGTCGGAAAAGTGCGTCAGCTTAAATATTCTCTGTTCTTGAAATGTGAGAGATCTCAAAATATTTAAGAGTCAATGTAAGATCTTTCACTTTCTAAAGGAACTTCATCATAACGAGATCTCGAACTTCAAACTCGCTCTTAACTTATCCGATAATCAACTGTGAGTTGGTGAAGACCTTCTAGTTGTCAATATCAAGCTCTTTAGCAATCTTCAAACCGACTAGGAAAGCTTTATACGGTTTGATTATTTGAAGCTTTAAAATTAAATCGAAAAGCATATTCTATTACAATTCTTTCGAAATTGATGAGAATAAGACCGGCTCCACTGCCTTGTGCGTTCGATGCTCCATCAATATGTAGCACCCACACCAATGCTAAATCGGCCTCAGGAGTTACAACTTGCTTTAATTTATCGTCGAATCCATCTTCAGAATTATTGTCAGATATAGTGCACTCGACGACAAAATCGACCAAAACTTGTGCCTTCATTGACGGTCGTAGGTGATATTGAATATCAAACTCATTGAGTTTTATTGCCTATTTCGCCATTCAACCTGAAATATCGGATCGGTATAGAATTACCTTCAACGACTGATCTATCAAGATGACTATACGATGTGCTTGGAAGTACGGACGAAATCGCTGTGATGATATGATTAGAGCATAGATCTTCTCCACTCTTGAATATCTTATTTCAGTATTATGAAGCACTTTGCTGGTGTAATAATTGATCGTTGAATTCGATTTTCATCATCTTGAACAAGTATCGAACTAACTGCTTCTGTTGAAGTCGTCAGATAGCGATACAAAATTCTCCCACCTTCGATTTGTAAGTAATGATGGAGATGTCAGATATTTTTTTAGATCTTTGAAGGATTATCGGCACTCGTCTGACCATGAAAAATCTTTTGCTTGTCTCAAGATCTTAAAGAAGGATAAACATCTTTCTGCCGGTCTTGAGATGAATCGACTGAGTGCGACGATCCTTCCATTAAGTTGTATCTCTTTCTTGGAACTTGGATGCTTCATATTGATGATAGCCTTTATTTTCTCGAAATTAGCTTCAATTCCTCGTTATGACACAAAAAATTCAAAAAAAATTCGAAAATTACTCCGAATGCACACTTAGTCAGATTCAATTTCATCTGATGTCATCAAAATATGTCAAAGACTTCTTCCAAATCCCAAACATGATCGAAAGTTTGGAGACTTTTCACCAGCATATCATCAACGTAAACTTCCATGTTCATCCAATTTATGCTTTGAATAGTTTATTGACTAGCTATTGATAAGTAGCTCCGACATTCTTTAAATCGAACGACATTACTTTGTAACAGTAGATGCCTTTGTCGGTTATGAAGGTAGTGCGCTCCTCATCTTCGGGTGCCATCCGAATCTGATTGTAGCCTATAAAGACGTCCATAAAGCTTAAAAGTCGATGTCCCGAAATTACATCAACTAGTTGGTCGATCTTTGGTAAGAAAAAACTGTCATTCGGACAAACTTCGTTTAAATTTGTGTAGTCGATGCAGATTCTCCATTTTTCATTGATTTTTCTCACTATCACTACATTGACGAGCCAATCGGGATAATTAGCTTATCTGATGAAGCCAGTCGCAAGAAGGTTGTCGACTTCTTCGTCGATGACCTTCAACCTTTCAGGGGCAAAAGATCTTTCTTTTGTCTCACCAACCTAACTTTAGGATTAATGTTTAGTCGATGGGTTATTACTTTCAGAGAAATTTCTGACACATCAGTCGCCGACCAAGCAAAAATATCGATGTTTGCTCTTAGTAGATTTATCAGTTGTTGCCACTCCGGATTAGGTAATTATGATCCAATTTGGACCGTCTTCTCAGGATCTCTTTCTTTTAACGAGATAGAAACCAGTTGCTCAACTGGTTCGCTCCTTTCTTCATTTTCTCTTTGATCCAATTTATCAATAGACAAAGAGTCTTCAGATTGATTATTTTTTGTAGAGACCATGAAGCAACGTCAAGCAAGTTGTTGGTCTCCACGCATTTCTTCGACTCTGTTTTTGTTGAAAATCGGACCAATAAATGGTATGTTGAAACTACTGCTCTCAGAACATTAAGTCTTGATCGTTTAAGTATGGCATTATAGATCGATGGAACTCGAACGACTGTGAATATCAGGAGAATAATACTTTACTGTGGATCTGTTCCCGCAGTTAATGAGAGAGTAATTTTTTCTTTCACGATAACTACATCTTCAGTAAAACGACTAATGACGTCGAGACTCTTCTGAGTTGGTCAGTCAGTAGTCGTATTTGGGAGAAATCGAGTAAAAAAAAACATCGGTGAAACTTTCATTATCGACTAGAATTCTTTTACATCATAGTTTGCTATCATCACCGGATAACGACAGCATCATCATGAAGAGTTTGTATTCTCCGAACATCATCTTCCGAAAAAAAAATTATATTGTCAAGTCATCGTTTTTTTGCCGACTCTTCTTCGGAAGTTGCCCCCCAGTCCTTCGGTCGTCTAGAAATCATATTGATCACTCCCGCCGTTGGCCGATTGTTGATCATTTCCTCAATTTGTGACCGAAGCTGTTGGTCGGTGGGAGGTTGAGTCGGACGATCTCGTCGAAATTTTTCGAAGTAGCCACGTCGGATCAGGGCCTCTATTTCGTTCCCGAGTTGAATACACTTCGATATCGTGATCGTGATCACGATGAAATCGACAGTACTTCTTGTCACGACTCATCGATGGTGCTTTCATTGACGGAGATGTCGAAGATACTTTTCTCCTTCGATCTCCATTAAAATCTGCGTATGAAGAGCAGAAAGAAGAATATAGCAATCATACCTACTGCCATAGTTGTTCGGCCTTAGACTCCATCGACGGGGTAAAGCTCGTTTATTGGTCGTTGACCGATTTGGTTGGATCAGAGCTTCACTTTTCTTTTATTTTTTTTCTGATCTTTTTCTTCTGTCTGATGTCGTCAGAAGTGCCCTCATCCGCGCGAATATATTTGTATGCGTGCTCCAAAAATTCAGCATAGATCCGAAAGAGTCTTATCCAAAGAGTAGGTGAATCTGAATCCCCTCAGACCTCTCTTTATGGCCGATATGGTCATATCTTCATTGAGATTCCTGACCTCAAGTGTGACCGCATTGAAGCGAGCCACGAAATCTCTCAATATCTCTGTCTCGCTTTGCTTGATGGAGAAGAGATCGTCTGATGTCTGTAGCATCTTTCGGCTAGTGCTAAAATAGGCCGCGAAAAAATGCTCAAGTTGCTCAAAGAAATTTATACTCTCCAATTGAAGTCCAAAATATCAGGCTCGAGTAGCCTTCCGAATAGTTATCGAGAAGTCAATACATAGGAAGGCGTCGGTTACCCCTGGATCATCATAAGAGCCTTATAGCTCTCCAAATGATCAATTAGATCGGTGGAGCCGTCATATAGCTCCATCTGCGACATCTTGAACCGAGACAGGATCAGCTCGTCCAGAATACGCTGAGAGAGAGGTTGGACATTGTAGAAGTCGTAGTCGTTGGAGGACTTTCGATCTTCCACTTGAAGTCGGGCAAGTTGGCAATCGATCTCCTTGAACTTGCACTCGAAGTCGTCGAGCCGTCGTTGCTAAAAAAATCCGGAGGTAGAATCCTCTGAAAAATTCGAGGATGGAGAAACAGAAGGTGCGTCCTTTCCCTTCTTGATACTATGTGCATAAGGAGAGAGATCGCCGCGAAGGATGAGCGGCATGATGGGAATGCTGACAATGCGATTGCTCGACTCGATGAGAGCACCGAGACAATCGTCGTTCTGGAGATGAAGAGGGTGAACGCCGTGGAGGATGACGGCTGTGCCTAGACGGCATTAAATGAGCCACTGGTTCCTCCGCCAGCGGTTGTTGCTATTGCTGTTTGTTGTTGTTCGAGGCTATGAACCACCTCCGTCAACACTTTCATTTGCTGCATTAAAGCAGCAATTTGTGCGTCCATAGTGATTATTGGACGCGAAGAGCTGGGCTCTGCCAATGGAGAGAAATCTTTCCGGTAGAAAGATTGCCTCGCTGATCCTGTAAAATTTCGAGCTCTGGTCTTTGCCATTGTTGCTCCTACGTTTCCTCTTCCTGGCGCACCATCTGTTGCGGCTAATCCCTTGTTGCGCCTGTTGTCGGTGAAGGACACCTGCAAAACGAAGTCCACACTGACTAGAATTGTGTCCGACGGAGATCCTCCGATACTTAAGTCAGTGAAAAGTGATGAACAGCAGATGAATATTCAAAGAGGCAGAGTTTCAACTCTAAAGAGACCTTACCAAATGCTGTTCGTTTATCTCCTTTTACAGACGAGTAGTTGGTAACCATCTGTAACAGTTAGATACATGAATCCCGCTTGTTCCGGCATTATGCGATCATGGGATGGGTGATTATACTCGCCACTGATCATGTTCTGACCATTATGTGCTTTCTGCGCTGGCAGTTTCTGATAAGCCGACTATATGTCAGTAGTTTCTGCCAAGCCGATTATATGTCGATAGTTGTGGAAGTCCGAATGAGCGTCGGTCGGTAACTCTGATATGCCAACGGTCATCGGTCTGAAATCAGCCAAATCGTCGTAGTTGGAATTTGTCAAATTTGAGGATAGCCGACTGTCAGTCGGTCAACCAATTGATAGTCAGCAGGTTGTGCTTATCAGGCCGATAGAAAGTCGAAATCGAAAAGTCGGCTGAATCGCCCTACACCACTATTTATATATTATGACAATAGATTCTCTGTTGTCCAAGATATGGAAAAATGTCCACAACCTGGGTATGTGACAGTCCAAATAATTTTAAAGCAACTTCATGTTCTTCAAACTACAATACCTAGATCACTGTAACCACTCAAACAGAACCTGTATTATGCAAACATCCTACATAAAAGCACCTGCCAATCATGGATTGTCACAAATTCCAGTGCAGAGATTTTCAGAAATCAGGAGAGTTAGAATTGATGCTAAGTTGCACAACATACACGGGCAAGACACATGCCATATATATGTCTGTGTCATGTAATTCATTTATCACTAAGAGTAAGAGTAAGAGTTTATGGCTGGATGCAGATCAATAGTTTCATAAACCATCCATTCCCTTGAGATAAAAAAAAGTCAATCAAAAAAAAAAAAGCAACCAACCTCTTTAAAGCCGCATTCAAGTCAGGCTCCTTCTTATAATTAAAAGCCTCATCAAAACCAAACTTGTTCTTCAATAAGCTGACCTGAGTAGACAGTGCCAGAAAGGAAGTTGAGTAATCTTAAACAGAAGAGGCATGAGTAAAATGCAATGAGAACACAAAATCCCTCTCAGGATGACAGTGCCAAAAAAGAATTAAGTAATGCTTAAAAATAAGAAGCATGAGTAATATGCATATAAGAACACAAAATCTCTCAGGATTATTGCTTTGTTTTGCTAAAGCTGAATGTGTACAATTTTCTTCTCTGCAACCATAATCATATCCATTATACACCTTCGATCTCATGTTAGTCATAAGAAATAGAAAAGGACACATCCACTGTGAAACATTTCAGGTTATGGATGGTGCATTCTTCTAATCAGGATTTGAGACCTATAAAATTATAGCATTTTTCCAATATCTAAGCCCCTGAGGTTGCTTGCATGATAAATTGCAGCTGAAAAGGGATCCAGGGAAATTTGAGTGAAGTACTCCCAGAAACCCAACCATTTATATTCTGAAAAAAAAAAAGGCTAACCTGAATCCAACACATGCAACCTCAAGTTAACCACAAATAGGCCCACTCTGTTAAAAATTCCTAGCCCATTTTAAATGAATCATTTGCAGGTTCTAACCTCATGCCTGATCAATTTTTATATTTCTTATATGTTTCACCAATTCCTCCCATTCAAATTTTGAGAAATGAACAACCCCAGTCACAGTCATACAAACCTTTTCATCAGAGCCAGCGCTTCCAACCACATAACAACCCATTAATCTGGCAAACTGCCCAACTAGCTGTCCAACAGCACCTGATGCAGCTGACACAAAGACATATTCCCCATTTTTAGGTGAGCAGATCTCATGAAATCCCGCATAAGCTGTGAGCCCTGGCATGCCTGAAGATTAAAACAATAATGTCAGAAGCCATATGACAAATTGTACAAAAAGCATGGAAACTAACAGAACTAATCTACAAAAGTTCAGTGACATTCTTTTTCTTCACCATTGTAATTACTCGATCTAGGTTGGGCTCAGTACACTTGTCTGGACTCTCCTGGCTTGATGCACAAAGCTGATAATTGAGACCACCTTAATCACAAAATAAATTGATCCAATTTACATTGAACTTTTCTCTTGTTTGACTTTTTGTTTCCAAACATGGCTTCTGGAATCTGTGATTGGCAGCCTCACATAACACCAGATGTTGGGTAGTTCTTTTTTGAGTAGGATACTACATTAAGTACATATATGTGCTTTTGCTCATCTAGTCTAAGACAGCCAAGGTTGCAACACACCCTGCATACCACCAGGACTGTTACTTGAGTCATTCTCAAGTTGCCACTTAAAGGGACTTGTTATTAGAAAAATCTTCTGCTACCTGAGGGTCGAATAAATAAACAGAAATTTTTTATTCATGCTTGGGTGTGCAATTTTGCTAACAGGAAATCCTGATCCCGCTGATATAATTTACATAAGGCCTTATTTCTCCCTGAAAATTACTATTAGCAGCAATACTAAACAGAATATTCCACACCATGTTAGATGTTCATGATTTTGAGTATCATTTATCATTGTTGCAAGCTGTTAAACAATCATATAATACGACTGTTATATCAGAAGTACCTCAAGTAACATATAACCATATCAAAGAACGATTATTCTTGAATGATTACGTACTCAACATATTCAGATGGCAAATTCCAGATATGTCTCCATTTACTAGACAAACAACTTACCAAGAAGGCCAGTGTAATAGGAAAGGGTACATCAGTATATCTGATCTTGAAAAGCGTCTCTGGTGCTGTGATGAGGCTATACTCTTCCCATCCAGTCATGCCCCACACAAAATCACCTACCTTGACATCTGGATGGCTGGAATCCACCACTTTACCCACACCAAAACCAGTTATGACCTGTCCAACAAAAAAGGAAAGGATGAACATGGAGGAATAGGAACCTTAAATATAAGCCCAGATAAGTAGAAGTTCCATGATGGTATTATCCAAAACAGCTTTAGCTTGATTGGGGAACTGGATGGCCTTTTACTTTATCACGTTCAAAAATACTAGCTATGGATTGAGCTTTAATGATGTAGCAAACATGAGGTACAGAGGATCCATATGTATTATTTCTACAATGGAAAAGATGAAATTCTAACCATTGTTTTAAAATTATATATGCCCTTCCACATAAATTTACTACTGACATGTTTTAACTCTCCTTGTCTTGCTAGTTTAGCCTCATCATCTAAATTACTCGATTTTATTACTGTCAAACTAGTAATATAATACGAGCCAAAATTTTGCATGGTAAAAGCTTAAATATCTAGAAATCAAAGATTCATGTGTGTTGCAATCGCGCCGGTGACATGTGATACAACACCATCATATGTCATGCCATATTGTACCAATCATGTGCCCAGTGATATGCTGAGTTCAAGATAGGAAATTGAACTTGAGTCGGTTTGTACCAACTCAAGATGGTCCATGTTGACCATCATGTATTACAAACTCATGATATATGGTACCTAACCCTTGTATCGTGCCTGTATCTAAATCTAGTTCTAGAAGGCAAATTTGGGCAACATTCTTTGTAACATCAGAGATAACACATGGAAGATAAACTGTTGTAAGATATATATTTATGAATTTCCTAGCCAGTCCACCACAGTTTTCCACCGATCTTATTGTCCTTCATTCCCTCTTCAAATAGTTTTCAACTGATCGCTTCATGCTCTGCCTTCAAATGTGCAACATGGCAACTCTGAAAGAAAAGCAAACCCACTCTTGGATGAAAACAACAAATCTTTTGAAGTTTATGATCAAACAAGACCATAGTCACTAAGCACCTATTAAACCACCTTGAATTTTTGCCTCTCATGCCAAAAACTAACATCTAATCAATAGAATGACCGAATTAAAATACAGTTCCACATGCACATTTTCCAGAGTGGCACGTCCTTGTTCAGAAACTTTATACCAACACAAGTATTTGTGGATCCAGATCAAAGCAGTCCCATTTCTAGATGGATCAACCATCGGGCTACAACATAACATTTCTCCATGAAACCCATCTAGGAATCAATTTGTCTCGATTTACTTAAATTAGACAATCATTTGTCAAAACACCCAAAGATGTACTAAAAGTACTTCTCATAGAGAAGGAAAACACACACACACACACACACACTGCCTCCGGGAAGACACATAGCAAACAAATCCGCAAGAGCAAAGAAAGTACTGAAAAGAACCATCAAATTCAAAGGTAGTTTTACGATCATGATTCACACTCATTTTCCTAACTTTTTTCGTGATTTTTTCTATAAACTTTCTACCTCTTTTGCCATTTTTGTTCAAATAACATCTTTAATTGTGCTTGTTCTCAATCGTTGTAGGAATTCTTGGATAGACTTAGTATACCAACTGTGGAGACAAAGCTAATCTAAAGATGCCACATCAGTATTTGAATTGAAAAATTGTGCAGCAACTATATGTTGAGGATGTTCCAGAATTTTCAGTTCAAAATACTGATGTGGCATCTTTCCATTGCTTTATCTATAGTACATGTGGTAGAGTAAGTCTACTCAAGAATTCCTCCGAAAGTGGTAACTACCGTACAATAAGAACAAGGCAGTGCGTTTAGTAATCAGAAGAAAACTCCAAATAACTTATAATTTAAGCAAAACCATACCATGATGTTGTCGGAGATTATTTTATTCGAACAATTATGTCAATGATGACACAAGTAACAAACGAAAAGAGCAATTCAAGCCCAAAAACCCCATAAAATTACCGATCCTATCAGCTACGATTCCACCTCTTTACCCTCCAAAACCAGGGCTAGAAAACTTGCAACCAAGACTCCATAAACAGTTAAAACCCATCGACCAAAATCAAAGAACACAAACTCCAAAGAGAACCTAGGAAATAGTAAATTAAGTGTTAGAAAAGAAGAGGGCATTGTTATATGCTATTTTTTATGTCGTATACCGAGCCGGGGACGAAGTCGGGGACGTAGGAGGCCTCGTCGTGCTTGCTCATACGCGCCCGCATATAAGGGTCGCAGGAGAGGTACAGGTTCTTGAGCAGCACCGCCGTCGATCCCTCCGGGACCTTCAATCGGACGGTGTCCGTCGTCACCACCTCCATGTCGCTCTCCTTGGGGAAACCCGTTATGAAGTCCTTGAACACAACCTTCTTGTTCGCCCTCACTTCCGCCATCTCTCTCTCTCTCTAACTCTCTCTCTATCTCAATCCCCTCTCTTTAGATCGGAGCTATGCAGGAGGGTTGGTGATCGGTCATATATGGACCCCTCGGCTAGAAAGATCTAGAAATGTTACAACGGCGGTTTCGATCGCTTTCGTTTCCATCGTAATCTGGAAATGTACGGTTGGCCGAAAATAATAAATAAATTTTTTTTTCTGATTTCTTTGGATTGGTAGCCCATAATACGGATTTTTATTAATTTATTATTAATTTTAAATAATTTTAAAATAATATTTTAAAAAATATTTATGAAAATACTGTTCGAAAGAAAGTCATTCTATGATTTAGGCATCGTGTGGAAGTACTGAGTCAGTCAGAAAAAATCGTGATATGGAAGGGCGGCTCACAATGCCGCCCTATAATAGGGCAGCTTTATATCTCATCCGGTCCAACTTCTCATCCAGTGGTGCTGTAGTCAGCAGATAGAGCCACCTTATTATAGGGCGACTTTATGTCTCCCTTATGAAAATGTCTTCCATTGGATCGACGCTCGCTCATCTCGATGCTCGCTCATCTCTAAAGATATCTGGATGTTGTAGGTACCCGTGACTTAAACAAAAGGAGCGGATGCCCGTGATCTAATTGGACTGGTGCTCGCTCATCTCTAAGGATGTGATCGGCACTCGCTCATGTCCAACCAGCACTCATCCATGGATGTGCGCTGATATTCTGATGTGCGCTTATGCTTGCATGTTGCAGGCACCCGTGACTTGCTTGGCGCCCATGACTTAAAAAGAAAGGGTGGATGTTCGTGACCTAAAGTTCCCATGACCCATTAGTCGTTACTGCCGTTTACAACGAAAATGGAAACAGGGCTGCGGTTCGATGAATGAAGAGTGAGTCAGGATGTGGGTCGAGATATGAACTTGCACCAAATCGGATCGAAATAAATTGATCTAGACACGTAAATTAATCAAAATTGATCGAAAATTTACCCAACATGGAAAGGATGCGGCACCTACATCCCTGATGTAGGCGTCTACATCCATTATATTGTCTGATTTAGGCGACTACATCCGGTTCAATGAATAAAGAGTGAGCCAGGCTTGCACCAAATCGAATCGAAACAAATTGACCTAGACACGAAAATTGATCAAAATTGATCAAAAATTTACCTAGGATGGGGTACTTACATCTGGGATGTAGGCGCCTACATCCCAGATGTAGGTGCCTACATCCATTATATTGTCTGATTTTAGGCGACTACATCCGGTCCGATTTTAGGTGCCTTCCTTCCACTGCTTTTATATTCAAGATCCGACCCAAATCATCGAATTAGTTTAGAATATCGACTCCTAATCATCTTCTTCCCTTCGTTCCTCTCCGAATCCATAGCTCTCATCTTCACAATCATCATACCATCTCCACTCACATCTTAAATCTCAAACCAAAAATCTCCTTCCCATCTCCTTCTCAAGTCAAAAACCTCCTTCCCATCTCCTTCTCGGCCAACCTTCAACCTCCTTCCTAATGGCTACGAAGATGTGTCTTCCCCAACACCAAAGAGCAAGCAGAAGTGAAGAAAGAAGAAAAGCAAGCGAAGCACCATCACCTCCTCCTTCAAGATCACCTCCTTTGAGAACTCCGAGAACTCCAGTAAGTGATAAAATATTCTCTCCTGCCGTATTGTTGATATGAACTTTTTAGATTTGGAGGGATTTGAGATTGCAAACTTAATTAGAGCCATGGGATAGAATTTATCTGCACAGCTGAAATCCAATATTATG
>KE504742.1:392225-409164 GCA_000441515.1 Elaeis oleifera
AGATTATGTGAGTTAGTTGAGCTTGACATTGTATCTGATCAGTCAACATCATAGATACGGTTCTCACTAACATTGGATGTGTGCATGCTAACTATATCTTTCCTTGATTGTGATGATATAATCTTCGATGGTAATTACAGGTGCAGAATAAAGTATGATAAGATTAATTAAAAGGCATCTTAGAGGTTATGCTTATTAAATTATCTCACTAATTTATCCTTTTTATCAGCATCTTTGTTTGCGAGCGACTTTAAATGGCTTTATATGGGTTAAGGTTGTAAATGTTGCATGTTGTCCTTGTATTGTTGATACCAGGAAGTAGGAATATCTCAATACGGAGAGAAAAGATCTTGACCTCGAAATATGCTAGAAGGAATTATTTCTTTAGAGAACTTGCTTCAATTTTTAAAGATTTGCAATATGAAGATGACTAGCTTCAAAGCTTTACTGTGTAAACTTATACCTTGAAGCTTTAATATACATTTTAATTTGATGAACACATTGAAAGACATAGCTTGTCAAATATGTGATAATTTTGTTAATTTTACAGACATCATTTAGACATTTGGCACACCAAGTTAGCAACTGCAAACTCCAAAATAACATTATTAGGAACCCGAATCCCAAAACACAAAATCTGATGTGATCAGTCACGTCTAATCTATATAGAAACATGAATATACTTCACTGCATGCTGTTGTGCATCATTGCGCACCGGACCAAAAAACTGGCTGCTACTAGACGATATTAAGTCCATAAATATCGATACATGGTCAAAGTATGTGCTTGATTATATCATGATGGTTGGAAACAACAATACATCTCACAATAATATTGTCACTGTGCAAAACCAGACTATGATGACCTTAACAAGCAAACTCCCAACTCTCCTCAAAACCTTTGATGACCACAAAGTTTCTCATATAAAGAATTCGGAACTAGTCCTGCTTGCAGATTGGCTTGCTAAAAAGAGGAGAGTACTGGACTGTCCAGAAACTTGGGATTCTGTCTTCAATTTGTTAAGTGTTGTAAATGTCTGTAATAATGTAATTGTTGCTCCCAGGAGCAGGCAATATATTTTATATCCAGCTTCTATGGATTGCCCATCCAGAAAGTTAACAAAAGTGGGAAAAACTTCCAACCAGAACAGGGCATAAACATCTTACAAACTAGGACATATAAATAAGTTCTCCTATCATAATTCCTTATCAGTATCATATCATACATTTGCAGTGTAGTATTCCCTTGCCTTTTCTTTTCTTTTAATGTTTTGGGCCTTATCCACTGATGCTTGTTTTGTTCAATGCAGACACTGCAGCCTTATTATCAGTTGATGGAATCGAAATCAATGAAGTTAATAGAGTAGGAGCGACAACTCTTAGTGCCACTCAGAAATCTTCTGATGCAAAGACCACAGCCTTCCTAAAAAGGTTGATGCAGTGGCTGCCAAGGAGCATTCAAACCCTCCTAATGCTGCAAAGCAACTTAAAGCAATATTTGCCATGAAGTCCAATTTCAACTTCTTCCAACATGTCAAACTGAATGAGGGTGACATCAATTGCAAGAGTTACACCTAGGGGGCTTGAAAATGTCATCAGTTCAAATGCAGTGGTGGCAGTGCCTATTGCCATAGTGGCCATCACAAACCTAGAACCCCATCCAAAAAAATAGTCATGAAGTATTATTTAGGTTCGTTGGATTTGTGTGACTATCCAAGATATATCTAGAGAATAATGTAGGACTAAACATATGTTCGTGTAAATCTTCACATACTCTTTGTATTTAAATATAGATTCTTATTAGGTAAGAATTCAAATATAATTACAAACACCATGATTAGCTCATGATTGATCCAAATTGGGCTCATATTGTAGTGTACTCCAGTTTATATAGGTCATGCATCAGATTCATTTTAATATCATTTGTAACAACCTATAACCTCATGCAAAAATCAGCTAGAAAGTATTATTTGGATTCCTTAATCTTGTATCAGTACTCAATATCTATTTTTGTATTGTTGATGTAGGACCTAGAGACACCCCACATGGGCTCTTAGATACTCTTTTGTTTAAGGGCTGGTGCCTTCGTTATGCTAATAATTTAAATTCAATCAAATCTAATTATAAATATTATGATCAACTTATGATTATACTAATAATCATAATCTAGAATCTTATCTAACAAATGATCTTATTAATTTTTAATTTATATAAATATTCAGAATCTATCCATGATCGATGTGGGACTAAACATGTACTTGTACTGATTCTTACTGTCGAAGATCGAAATCCATCGTCAATTTAGATTCAAATGGTTGGCAATCATGAAATATTTAAAAAAAAAAGTTGTGATTTGTGCATGATCCTCACCCCATGGGACAATACAACCATCAATCTATCCATCATGCGTCCCTGACCCCATCCATCATGCTGGGCTTCATGATAGAACCACGACCATTGTCTGCACACGATCTCCATGGTGCACCCCCGTCGCATCAGCCCGCCCCAAAGTCCGCGCCACCTCCCCTCATCTACAACCCGATTGATAAACGGCTACGATTCCAGAATTAAATAATAAAGCAAAGCTTATTAGTACTTGTTATTGGAAAATATTATATCCCAAAACATTCCCCGAAGGATTGTGAACCGCTGTTCTTGTCACCTTTATAGACAAAATAACCGGGTTCACTGGATTTAAGCTGGTCTGACGAAATTTACCGGGGAAGCGCAGGAGCAGTCACTGTTCCTTTCTACTGTTTCCACTATAAGAGGGAGGCGTCGGAAACCGTTGCGCCTTCTCTCTCTCCTCTCTCTTTCATTCACTGTTTCGATGAGGTGGTGGGGTGGCTTCCACGCCCGCTTTGCGCCACTCCTCGTGTTCCCCTAATTCCGACGGGCGGACCGATTCCTTTGCGGAATTCCTGTGAGTTTTACCCCCAAATCCCCTCCTTTTCACTTCACGTCTTTGATTCTTGATTCGATCCGTGTTTTGTTTGGTTATTTTGATGAATTTGAGCTAGAAGGTTGATTTTAGGCAAGTGGGTTGATGAATTTTGGTTCTTCTTTTTTTATGGTTGTGTTGTTTTGATTTGTTGATTTGGGGTGTGGGTTTGATGGATTGATTCTTGGTGTAGGGTTTCTCTCGGTTTAATGGCGTTACGGGTGGATCCCCTGTTGAAGGTTGGTTTGGGGTTAGGGTTCTGGGGTTCTTGTCGTCGTGAATTGGTTTTTATGGTTGGGTTATAATTGCCTTTGTATATTGTTTAGTTGAATGATGTGTCGAGTATTGTTGCGTGGATCTGGACGCCTGTGTGTCGAGTTTTGATGCGTGGATCTGGCCGCCGGTGTCTGATTTCTTTATTTTTTTAAAAAATCTTTTTGGGGACTGGGAAGAACTTGAGGAAGGGCGATATTGTTAAGCCAGCCCTGGGTGATTACAGATTGGGTTCTATGGAGTGAGTTAAGAAATTATTTAGGTAGTTATAAAAAGCTATTTGGCAAAACTTGGATGTGATTTTTTAATGAGATTTTGAGGGAGCGGTCTTTGATTAATTAGTTTGCGTGGTAGTTTAATCCGTCTCTGCTATTTGGTAGAGACTGGCCAATGTATGGAGATAAATAGATGGTTGTCTCATGCATATTGGGCTGTTGGGTCATGCTATTAGGACTTAAGATGGAGTTAGATGCCAAAAGTGAAGGCCTTCATGGTCATTGCTTAAACAAGTGAGGTTAAGGTGATTTCCTAGCATTGAATTATGATTGAATATTCTGTGGGACCATGATCAGGGGTAGTATATTTCCTGTGTGGAAAATTGTCCCAATATGGAAGATTGGATGGATTTTGTATTATATTTGGTCACTGCTTTCAGAATGTGGAAGCTAAAAATTGGCCTTTTGTAATCCTTATGCTAATCCTTCTTGCAGCAAGCCCATCCAATCAATTAAGCTTTGAAGTCAAAAGTCAAAACCAGCATATCTGAAATTCACCAGACTGTGATGTTAGAGCCTCCCTTGTCTGATATGAGTTAGGGACACTCAGCTTGAGCTGCTAGAACTTGTGAAGGTTCTTTTCAGTATAATAAATATGAAATTCAAGCTAAACTAATGAAAATTCTAACGTGTGCACGATTTTTGCTTCACTAATTACTTTTGCCTGATGAGTCTTGCCCTCAAGTTTTCCAATGATTTGGCAAAGAATTATCGACATCCTAGGTCCTGCATCCGAAAGCTAAAATATGCATGAATGGAATAACAAAAGATTTTTTGATTAATTACGAAACATATTTCATAATAATCAAATAATATTATGGTGTCATGCTGCTGCTTCTTATTGGTTCACTTTCTGCTCCTGGTAAGTCTAAGATTTCATGTGGTCTGAATGCTTTCTTTGTTATCTGCACCACTGGATTATGGAACCTCAATGAACATTGACTTGATAATTGGTGCTATAGTTGTTGCCTTTCAAGTTGCCTTTTCTAATGGCAAATAATCAATCATGCTCGACCTTGGGGATGAGAAGGTGTGGTGAAGGAGATAGTCGTGAATGACTTGAGATTGTGAATGATGTTGTCTTATGTAAATTTCAACCTTGATATATGATCTTCTTTATTGGATTGACCTTCTTGGGGGTGCTTCATGACAGGCAGTGGATAGCAGGCCCATGATAAGGTGAAAAACCTTCTGGTCTTCATTATCACAGAGATAGGGTGAGATAACTCGTTTCCAAGACACAAACTCAGGTTTTGATGTTGGTGACAGAAATGTGTCTTGATCGCACATTAATCCTTGTCACTATCGGTCATGCCAGTAAATTTAGCTTCAGCCTTCTTGCTTCTTTCTTGTATTTCTTGAATTGATCAAGTGTTTTATGTCATCAATGACATGCTTCCATCATCACTCTACTTGGTGGAAATGTTCTGTATGAACTTGACATAAAACATTGTGATTTATATTGCAGTGGTAAGTAGAGATGCCGTGAAAAAAAAAATGAAAGAAGAGGAAAAAAGTGAATGAGTTGTGAAATCCAGCTCAAGAATAAGAAAAAAAATACCATTTGTAGTTTGGTGTCTACACATGTTTTATGATGAGCAACATCTTGTGATGCTGTATTGAACAGTGTACTTTTTAAACTTTCTAAGTCATCTAAAATTTGATATGAGTGAGCCTTTGCTGGTTGTGATAGGGATATTATGCCATGGCTGATATGCAGTCTGTTGCTACACTTATTGATTCTACAACATCTAAAATACAGCAACTGCAGCAGGCTTTTGCTGTACTTGAAAGCCATAGTGCCATATCGTTAAATTTGAAATGGAAAGAACTTGAAGAACACTTTCATGGGCTTGAGAAGTCGTTAAAGAAAAGACTTCATGAGGTGAAAGATCAGGAAATGGAATATGTAACTAAGGTCACAGAGGCCCAAGAGATGTTGGAGAAGCAGGAAGCAGTGGTCGTGGCCAAGGAACTTGCTTCTTTGGAGCGGCTGCAGGAGAAAGAGATGCTGCTTTATCTGCTATATTTGAGAAGCACAAACCTTCTGCTTCAGAGCCCAGCACTAATGGCATGGGTAATGGTGTGCCTGCTTATATAGTTGAAGAAAATTTAGATGTTAAGGCTGCCAAATCTTGCTCTGAAGATGTGAAGCCTGCTGAAAATGGTAATGCAGATGCCAAGCCTCACTCTGAGTTAGTAAAATTATGTGAAGAAATGGATGCAGAAGGACTCCAAAAGTTCATTTCAGACAATCGTAAGAACTTGAGTTCCATTCGCGAGGAAATCCCGATTGCGTTAAGAAGTGCGACCAACCCTTTCACTTTGGTTTTGGATTCCCTGAAAGACTTTTACTCTGGAGAGATTTTAGGATTAGATGGGAAGAAGGATGGGAACCTTTTGGGCTTACGAAGGACTTGTCTCATGCTAATGGAATCTCTTGGACAACTACTGGCAGAATCTGTATTGGGTTCCCTCTCTGATAATCAAATGCTGACATTAGAAATTAGAGAGCAAGCAAAGGCAATTGCTACAGAGTGGAAGCCAAAGTTGGATGATCTTGACATTGATGCAAGCAGTGGAAACTCCTTGGAAGCTCATGCATTTCTTCAGCTTTTGGCTACCTTTGGAATTGCTTCTGAATTTGATCAAGATGAAATATGCAAATTGATCCCAGCTGTCACCCGGCGCCGTCAAGCAGTTGATCTATGTCGTTCACTTGGATTGTCGCATAAAATGCCAGGTTGGTCATTCTTTATGTTTAGCCTTCTGTATTTCTCATCTCAGGACTAGAAATCTGAGCATCATTGCTGATTTTTGAATTTGCCTCTGCCCTAACCGATGCTTTGTTATAGCAATACTGGTTGTCTGTGCTGTATGACAATTATGATAGAGTCAGTTTGGTGAACTGCAAATATCATTTCTGGAATATGGCAAGCCTGGCATTAAGATGTAATTTGATTTTCCTACGTCATTCTGACTCCGACCTGTCCTATGGTGCTTGGTAGTCTCATGCATGTTTTTGGCTAATACTATAATATAATGTGTCTATTCACCAACTATGGTCTTTTCTTTTTCTTTTTGTTTTGGGTGATCATGAACTCTTCGCGTGCAAGTCACACACCATGTGGTTATGCAAAGGTCTTTGGGATGCATATTGCATAGACATGTTGTAGACAATAATTGAATGCCATGCAAGTTCTGTTTGTGATGGTCGATTGTGACAATTATAACAGGGATACATGATTTGGAGAAAAGTCTTTATCTTGAATCATATAGTGCTAGGTGTTCATTAATTTCCATTACAGGAAATAGACAAGGCCTGTATAACATCCAGACCTTTTCTGTAGAACTTCTTTTCTGTTCATGTTATATATGTTGTATGTAGTAGAATCAATTAGATGATGATTGACTTGGTATGACAAGTGTGGGTAACAACAGTGTAAATATCATGATTATAGCAGATTCAAACTTTTGATGGGTAAGTTAACATCTCATATGCTTTGGGACCTTCATTATGTATTTTGAAAATTTTACAGCATATGTAGAATAGTTAATTCACAAATCTGGCAGGTTGATTAATTTGCCAAAACCCTTGTTGACTTAGCTGATCAAACTCATACAAACACAAGGTTCATTTGGAAGATTTCTGAAATGCTTTCTTGAACATTGTGACTGCAATTATGAAATGGAATTAACTGTCTTGATTCCTTTTCAAAGGTTATTGGCAAGAGGTGATGCCTCTTATCTCTCACACATTACTCATTTCATCTTTTGAGAAATTACTAGATGATCACTTATTTATTTCTGTTCCCTCTGATAAGAAGGGGAGAGACACCCTTGTACATGCATGCTAACAGTAGCCACTTCCTATGCTATATTTCTCATTTTGTTGAAAAAAAGTTCAGAGATAAATTAGTTCTCCATCATACCGTGCCGTACGCATCCTTATGTAGAATCTTTCCAAGGTTTGGGTAAATGCTTGAGCTTTGCTATCAATTGCATGAAATTCGACTGATTAACCAAACAAGTTTTTCTTAATGCCAAATAATCATCTTGGTTTTATGTAGGCATCCTTCTTGCATTGTTTCCTTGACCTAGAATTTACGATCAATTTGTGAACTGTTAATCTGAAAGCAAAAAGTTTCTAGAAAGTGCACAAGCTTGTATAGAATATATTATAATTTATCTACCCAAAATCATATAGCTGGGTAAGGCTTGTAAATTAAGGTTTCTAGACCAATTAAGACATGAAGAAGTATTGAGGTCTTGCCAATGGTGCATAAGAGGAAGGGATGATAAAGAAGATGGCCTTTCTTTCCAAGAGATATTAGAGGAGCCATCAATGTGAGTGTGGTCCCCCCTTTGGGCTATAGAGAAAGGAGGGAAGGACAAGACAATCACGCAATGCTGTTCTCCTTTTCATTGGGTCTATTACTAGCAAAACATGTGTAGGAGGGGGCAGGTCAGTGCCTTCCTATACTTATTTTTGATTTTTCCCCAATAGAATGATTTAACAATGTAGATCTTGGTAAAAGGAATGGTAAAGGTTTGGAAAGCAAGCTTAATAGCCTTCTCAGCTCAAGTTTTATATCAAGCTCCAAAGAGATGCTAGAAGGCTTTTTCTTTCTGGTTCTGGCTTATGCTTTTCCCTCCCATTTGTTGCAGTTGTTTATTATATAAAAATATATTTCTTCATGTAGGGTAAAAAGTGAAACAAATCTGTATTAGAATGACTCAGCCATGAAGACTGAGGTGTTGGATCCAAAACAGGATTTAGTCGTCTGTCCTGTTGACATATCCCCACTTGCCCTGTTTTTGGTTCCATCTAGATTCGGGGTCAAGATCACATATGGATGGATTGCTTTACTTGATCTGAGTCTTAAAACGTCTGAGAGAACAACAATGTGAACCTCTCTTTCTTTTCTTTTCACCTGATGTTCCTTTTCATCTTCTTGTTGATCTTTAACGAATTAGGGATTCTTAGTTTTGAATTAGGTTTGCTGAGGTTACTATTGCTATTATTATCATTGTAGTTATTGCTGCTAATCACTATTCTTTAGTGTGTTTTATTGGTGCCCTTTTTTCTTTATTTTATTGTTGTTTATGGATGTATATGTCAGTTAACTTGTCAATCATAAAACAATTGAATGTCTTGAATGTGCTCAATTTGCTGCAGGATAATGTTATAAAGTGTTGCAATAGTTTGTTCCCTTCTAAACATTCATCTTTTCCCTCTCAAGCTTGATGTCCTTAACATTGATATAATGGACTGCTAAAAACTTGTATCACTCACCATTTTCCAGTGCAATTGCAAAGGCTGAATCCAAACTCTTGCCTCATGAATAGATCTTCTCTACTTTGATGAAGTGCATGGTTTTTGTGTTCATGACACAGTTTTTCAAGGAGATAACATGATGATGACATTCACACCCTACCTAGTGGTCTGATCATGGTGTACCATTGTACAATAGTTGCAAAGATATGTAGGATCTTTTCACTGTTTTGGAGAGTTTAACGATGTTTCCTTCTCTCTCACACTAATTTCCTTGTTGATTTGCTCAAATTCATACAGGGCTGTTATTTATGAATACAAATATCACTATATTGAGCTTAGAATATTCTTTTGTCGATGCTTCTAGTATTTTTCTCCTATATTGTTTTATTTCTTTTCTGACAAATAATATCTATTCCTTAGGTGTGATCGAGGTGCTTTTGAATAGCGGAAGGCAAATTGAGGCTGTTAATCTTGCATATGCATTTGAGTTAACGGAGCAATACGCACCTGTGCCATTATTGAAGGCATATTGAAGGAAGTAAGGAAAGTGTCACAAATCAAAGCTGGAAACACATCTCCTAGTGCACAGGTGGTCTTTTATTTGCTGACTTGTTACAGTATTATTTTATATTGGTTTATCCTAACAACTTTTGAATTTTGTAACTTGAGCAAGTTCTGGAAAGAGGTCTTTCAAGTTTTGGAAGTGTAGATGGAAGTGGAAATAATTTTCTGATGCCAACTGATAAAAAGAATCAGAAACACAAAAATGGACTCACTTTTAGGTCCATTTTGTTTTGTTGATCTGATTCTAATTACCTTCTAAATTTCAGTTCATCATTTGTCTAGTCTTTTGTCAAATAACTAACAAAGCCTTACTCGTAAAGTGATCATTGTTAAACTTGAGAGGCTGGTGTTGCGTGAACAACTTGGGCCTGGAATTCTCAAGCATTAGATGTTCCTTAGTTTAGAATGTTGATGCTATGTATCCTCGACATCTTCACCAACTCGATGAATCTTTTGCTTTGTGTTGATGTCAATTACCTGGCTTATAGTGCAACCAATTGATTTATTTCATGGTAGATGTTCTATCCTTATAGTTCAATAGAGCTTGTTGCCTATGGTTGTACATTTTTCATTTATGTGAAGGGTCACAATATCTTATAATTTGTTACCTGGATATGTGACATGGGTGTCGAGTGTCCACTGGTGTTGGATATGGGATCTTTCATAAAATTGGACATGGGGACATGCACAGGTTGTATAGATATGTCCTTAGATATGTACAAATATATGTATATAACGAATAGTTGGATGGATTAGTTGTTTTGTAATTTCATAGAATTTATAAAATCTTTGCTAAATGTTCTAATATACTTGAAAACTTCTAGATATAGGTTCCAGAAGTTGATATGTAACCATGATCACATCATGGTTAACTGTTTTGAAGTGTCAAGGAGTGTCATGACATGTCCAGGTGTCTCTACATGGCAAAAAATCCAGATTTTTAAGTGTCCATGTAACGGTGGAAGTTGACTGAATCAATGAATCCGAATAGTGGGCAAAACTTTCTGTTTATTAAATTGTCGCAGTATCAAATGGAGGAGAGATATTCAGAGAATAATGAATGAGGAGGTAGGAAAGTCAAGCTGGGTGTAGGGGCCACTAGAATTTACGTGAGAAAGATAAGGCTGAGTTGAGGTGCACCAGAGTCACCATGCTGATCTGTTAATGTTTCATTTCTGGACTGTGGTAGTAGCAATTAGGCAATCATTGCTCATTCTTGCGTACCTGGGACCTGATATACCATTTGTTAAATAAAAATATTGGCACTATCCATATGCTTGATACTTAATCAGTTGATGCATAATAAAAAGGAAGTGGTTGCATGCCTTCTTTGGAGTTTGTGTTATTTGGACTTGTCTAGGAATCTAAATTGGAACTAGTTCAAATGATCTTATAGTTCAAATGGTCTTATTTCTATATGGAAGCACGATTGTCGGGTTAAGTCTTGAATTTAGGGTGCAATCGAGCCGAGTCGAGTAGTTGGAAGCTCGATCTCGACTCGACTCAGAATAATTGGGCTCGAAACTCGGTTCGAGATCGATTGAACTTTAATGTCCCAAGCTTTAGCTCAGCTCGATGAAAAATAGACAAAACTCGAGCTCGACTCGACTCGAATATCAGTCGAGTATCTTGCTACTCGAGCTTGACTCGAGCTCGATAATAACCGAGTCGAGTCGAGCTTGGACTCGAGTCGAGCTCGAATAGCTTGCCAGCGGCTCGACTCATTTGCACTTCTAGTCCTGATGGAGGGACAGCCTTACGAAAGTGCTAAATTTCTTGTTTAGCATGCTTAAGTGTGACATAGCTTGTCGGCAAGTAACTTTATGTGAAAGAAGGCATGAGGTAGCTTATCGTAGGTAACTTTATGTGAAAGAAGGCATCTGTTTTTTCTGTTTGAGGCCATATTTTGTTGCATACAAGATATGTGCCATGAAGATTTCAAAGTGTCAGCAGGGTTGCAAGTGTTCATTGATTCTCCAAAAATCATATGTTCAAATGTCTACTCATGCTAAGAGAGGGAAAGGTAGATGAAAACCATATTTTGACTTTGGGTAACCTTGCAACCTTATGAAGGCTGCAATGCATGTAGTTACGTGCCCCAAGGTAACAATTAGAGATGCATCAAGTGGTTTAGAGCTTTTCTAATTGTAAAAACTGTAACTTGGTTACTTTCTTTTATCTTTTTTGTATTTCTTCGAGCCTTAAGATACTTCATGATTCTCAGCATGACTATTCATTTCGTTGCACCAGGATGTCATTGTCTCTAGTGACACTTGGGGCATGTTGGGTTTTTTTTGAAAAATGTTCTTCTGTGACTTCTAAAGCGAAAAAAGCACTTCACATCGTGGAAAAAATGTGTTCGGTAATATCATCTAAAAGTCATTCTACACAAAAAAAGTCAATAATGCACTTTTAGGAGAAGCCTAAATTATAGTTTGTTCTCCTCATTTTCCAGGGCAGAAGCAATGCCAAACAAACCATGGGAAATTTTTGAGCAAAATCATTATGGTTTATATTTTAACAGATTAAATCAACATTTGATGCAATTAAATTAATGAGATTAATTATTTGTATATAATAATATCTATGTTTGTCTAGCTTGTCTATTATTATGTTACTTGCCATTCTGTTGAGATTAATCATTATATTCTTAATATACATAATTTAAAATGTAATAATTTTGTACTTCTTTGATCTTAAGTATGTTCCTCTTGAATCCTTCCATGTTCATGCATATAAATTGGGGTTTGATATCATTGAAGACATCTTAAGATGAATGATGAGTAATGACAGTTTTTTTACTCAATGTATCAGGTGCATAACATTTGATAGTTTGTGATGTGTGTGTGTGAGAGAGAGTTTGTGAAATGGAGATTGTGGTTTTGCTAAAGGACGTTGAAAGATATAAATTGGTTTTTTGAGTTATGTAATTTGAAGTTTGTGACAACAGGCAGTAAGGGGGAAAAAAGATCACAGAATTCTGAGTCTTTATGTTATGGTCCTTGAAAATTCTTGCGGTAACTTAGCAATTTTACAATATTAATAAGACACAAAGTAGGAAAGTTGTAGCTTTCGGTTTATAAATGAAGTATGACAATTTGGTTAAGATGTCTGTTAAAATCTATTTCTAATGAAAAATTATAAAGGAGGCAGAGTGCTGGATGCTGTAAGAAGAGATATCTAGTGCCCAAAACTCTTGAGAGATCGCACTGACTCAGAATCCATTATCTTCACCTGCCCCTCCTTCGTTGGTGGCTAGGGCTCTTCCTAGTTATTCTGTACAGTTTTGGTTAGAGGTTTGAGGATTGTCCCCACCCTCATCCTCTTCAATTCATATTTTGTACGGTTTTAGTTAGCATGTGTCCAGAGGTGACTTTGAAAGAATTTTAGGATATAGGTGTTTGAAAGAATTTTAACCTTTGAAATGGAAACAATGTGAGTTTCCATTGTTGTGTAGGGAGGATTATTAGAAAGGACAAGATGAATATAAGAGAAGCTGCACAGATGTCTATAATGTGAATCGTGGAGGAAATAAGGTCATTTCATATTCCATAATTTCTCTCAGGAGAGTTGGGGCTGAGTGATGTTGCAAATTGTAAAAATTGATGTGGGGTTGGATGATGCAACACATGGGAGTGTTACTCCAATATGGAATTGTCAGCAATCTGAAATCTTAGGTCATATACTCTCTTAGGCTGTTTCCCAGTTGTTGCCTTTTTGCTAGTCCTGTATTGTTCCTCGAAGGTGTCCCCTTGTGTTTGAAGCGCTATTAAGGAATTAATGGCAGGTGGTCATTGTTGCTATTAAGGAATTAATTGAAGGTGGTCATTGTTACTCTAATCTTCTATGCTTATCCAGCCACTTTGACCAAGTCCTTTATGTTTGTCCTCTGGTTGTCCTATGGACATCCGATGGAATTTGTGTTAATACTTTTGAGGTACTTCCAACTTCAACTGCATAACCTATTAAATTTTATTTGACTTTGTCTATACCTGAATTCTTTATATGATGGATTTAAGCTAATGGTGACATTTTATTTGGGGGATTTCTTGTAGTTGATGCTAATTTCCTCCTTGACTTCACTTTTATCTCCCTTGAAGTTGCTTCCTGTACTCTGATCTATGTGGTATTCTACAGCTTGCATAAAATATTTATCCTTTTCCCGTATCAACTGCAAAAGACATTTACCATGGGCTTATTCTATCTTTCTGCATAAATTGACACTTATTTCATGATTTTGATGGTGTGTTTTTTTTAACCAGCTTTCCATTTAAGGACAATTTGGCATATATTCCCAACAGAGATCTGTTGGTGAATAAGGACATTCAAAATTAATATATATGTCCGCTAGATCTCTAGTGAAGCCTAGCTAGTGGCCTATCATCCTTCCCCTGACTCGGTTGTGTGAACTAGAGAATAGAGTGACATCTTTACTGATATATTCTTTTACGAAATTTTGTCCTGTTCCATGAATGAGAAGGTTACAAGATGAGTAAATAGTGGAAGTTCACAGTCATCTCAACACTTGGAATAAAAGATGCTGAGAGTGGTATCAGATGGAGGCCTTCAACTCTTTGTAATGAGTGTACGGGACGCTCACAAATTCAAACTTTTGTGAGTAATGAGCTCACAAATTCAAACTTTTGTGAGTAATATGCAAAGTGCTCATGTGGCAATCAAAATTAGATGGTCTGGTCTTTCTTGTAGATGTTCCTGACTAGCTTTTAGGAGGCTGCCAGAAGATGTTTCCTGATTCAACATGGTTATGATAGTGTTTGCTTGATTTATAGCCAATCTGATTCACACCAGGATATCTTGACCAGCTTTTGACCATCAAAATACATGACCTGAAGGTTGGGACTCGTGATTAACAGATCTCTATTCATAATGCGAACTTCCAAGTGTGGCTGAATGTTGGCACGTGAAGCTAAGTTTCTCCCTCTTTAAATGAGTACTCCCCTTTAACACCCACTGGGACTCCCTTTCAAGTAGTTTCTTAGGGGAAAAAAAAAAAGATGTGCACAAAAGAAAAGTGGTGAAATATTTATAAACTTGTGTAGTTGTGGGGAAAAAAAAAGCTAAAATTATCCTGATGTAATTACAACCATCAATAATGTTCTCTCTCCCCTTGTGGTTACTTCATGTGCATAGGTTGTGCTGAGTACTTGTAGAATGGAAAACCAATCTTGTTGGTTTTCTGTGGATGCTGATTTCCTTTTATACTTTAAAAGTGATTGTCCAGACCAGAATTATAAGATAATCAAGCTACAATCACCTTGAGTAGTAGGAATATTGTGTCGCGTACTTACTGTTACTTCCATGCTGAACTGACCATTTTTCACACTCCAGAATGAAACAAATGAACGTGAGCTGTCTGCCCTTAAAGCTATCATCAAGTGTATTGAGGAGCACAAGCTTGAGGACCAATACCCAATTGATCCACTCCAGAAAAGAATCCTCCAGCTAGAGAAGGCCAAGGCTGACAAGAGGAGGGCTGCTGAAGCTGCAAAGCCACAGTCCAAGAGGCCCCGTGCCAATGGCACTACTTATGCTCCTCGTGTCACCGGCATTCCTGACAAAAGCTTCTACCGAGCACCGCTTGAGAGATACCCATATCCATATGACAGGCAGTATGTGTACCCAGCAGAAACCCATCCTCCTACGCTGATGGGTTCGGCTCCCTATACCATATCTCCAACTCATACCACATACTATGGAAATGGCTACCAGGTCCAGTACCAAGCCACCTATCTACACTAATGGAGCAGGCGTAGATGTTCATGGTTTTACCTAACTACTACTAGCTTTTAACCCATCGGGTGCTCCAATATATGGATTAACTGAAGTCTAAGTAGCTCAAAAGTAGTCTGTTCCTTGTGTTGTAAGTGTTTGTTAATCGTGAGTTGTGAAAAGCTTATGTTCTTATCCTTTTGACTGATAGCATGCTTCTGATATCTGGTTGTGACTATTTTATGGTCTTTTGCCCGGTGGTTCCAAGATTATGCGCTTTGTTTCTGACGGAATTGTTTGCTTGATACATGCTGTTCAAAAGACTTTAACTTGATTTCAGCTGAACTGGGCACACAAGGTACATGCTGACCTTTGTAGTTAATGGTTCTAATGAAATGTCTTTGGTTCCCTGGAATGATCTGTGAACGAATATCCAGTATCTTGATTATGTGGCATTCAGTTAAGCTATCGTGGAGAGGCTAGATATTGTCATCCATTATTTATCACGTACTGGACTTAAAAGTGCTCTTTTTGATGGGATTTTCACAGAAGATTTCATACAGGTATCCCAAGTCTTCAATGCCTCGGATGGATGTGGCCAACCGGTGGATAAGCAACTTGGCTTCTCTAGCTTCCTTCCCTCTGGTGTACCTATACACGTCACACAGTTTTCCTAGGATATAGCTGCTCTAGATTAACCCTATTTCCTTAGCAAAGAAGAAGAAGAAAGAAGAAAAGAAATCTCTTTTCGGTTGGTCTGGTTAGTATAGTTTATAGCTGAGAAACCTGTGTAAATTCTGAAGAATTAGGTGACCGGTAGTACAGTGAATCCAGGAAGAAAATGGGAAGTAGAGCAAAGATAACTGGAAATTGTCGAATTCGACTGGGTTCCAGGTCCGTTGGTTCTTTCATCTCCAGTCCTTTTGGTATAAAGGACTAAAAACCCATATTTGAATGCCATTTGTCGACGCATGATCCAAAAAAAAATTCTGATGAGGTTTGGATCTAAAAATTGTACTTAATAATGTAGATAGCCTTGGCATTAGATGATGGTCTTATTCGTAAATTGTGTGATTTGATTCGGATTCGATTTTTACTATATTGGATGTCATAATTTTATCAAAAATATAGATATTTCATCATATAAAATTTTTAACGAAAAGACGATGTACAGATATTAAATGCGCATTGAAAAGTGATGACTACGTGCATCAATTGGATAAAACGGTGCGCTTCACATCAAATTTTTTATACCGCCCGCGGTGCATAAAGAATTTGCCCGTATTATTGATCAGGCATTCTTTGTCTAGTATAGACCAACTCATATAATGGGCCCACCCAAGCCCAGCTCCTTCAAAACGGGCTTGGAACATATTGTTCAGCCACGTGGGTCAGATCATGCCTAAAAATCAAGCTCGCATTTTAAACAGGCCGAGCTTCATTTATGTTGACCTAACCTGGATCCGGCCTGAATTGATATCCCAAGTAGATGATTCGGATCCCTAATTCTCTTTTTGGCTCTTCCCTCAACTATTTTATCACGAATCGCGATTAGAAGGAAAGTCCCAAAAAAGAGGCAATGACAACTCTAAGGTTGCATTTCGTACATCGCCAGGAAATCTTGAAAGATAATCTAGATTGTCTTCAAGATAGATTGCCACCATTAAATTGTCAGTAATATTGATTACTGTGTTTGATACATATAGATAATGTTGCAGTAAAATTACTGAAAATTTTGATTGACATGTTTGGTATGGCAATCGGATTACCGATAATATGAAATCAAATTCTTAAAATACCTCCTTAACCTTGTAATAATAATATTATATTATATATAATGATATTTATATAATTATTATGATATAACATAATATATTTA
>KE504742.1:432674-452651 GCA_000441515.1 Elaeis oleifera
ATAAAGAAGATAATAGTGTAATGTCTTAAATATTTTTATAATAAAAATTATTAAAGTAGTGTAACAAAACTCATATTTTAAATATATGTATCAAATGACTAGAAGTCAAAATCATTGAGGAATCATGTGGTTTTGCAAAAATGGAATAAAATAATATTTCTTCTCTTACAAAATGAACGATAGATAATTTTTTAATGCAAAATTGACTTCAAAATTGTTCATCATTTCTCACATAGCTTTCATGTTCTAACACTTGTTTTCGTGTTTTCTGTTTCTTGCACAAATGCTGGCATCCAATTTTTATGGTAGGGGGAAGAAAGCAGATTAAGTAGTGGAAAAAAGAGAAGAGCTTAGATAAGGGGAACCTGGGAGGCAGCAAAGCTCCGGAGAGAGTTGGTGGGGAAGTAGTAGGGTCCGCAATACCAGCCAGGGACATTGGCAGCATCCATGTAGTCGGCATAGAGGGAAGCGAGGAACGACGTAGAAGCCGTATACTGTAGTAGCTGAGGCCGCCCATGGTTCAATTGGACCAGTCCACCTGCATGCGTCCATTGTGTCATTTGAAAATTATTGAGCAAAAAAATTTCAAAATAATGCTATTGGAGAAAATATTTGTGTGATAATCGTGGGATCACATGATTTGAATGTCTCTTTTTACTATGTGTGCAAAAATTGTAGTGGCCCTTTGGAGCTGATATATCTCAGATTGGATTTTGGATTTTGGCCGAGAAGAGATAAACTGTAAACTAAAAGCAAAAATTAGGATGTACAAAAATTATGGTGGACGCTGATCGACCTCATATTTGGAGTTTGGTAGAGAAAAGATAAACCAATATACAATGATAAAAATTAGGATATTGGAAGAATTAAAATTCAGATTAGAGTGTTGAAAAACAACAATAGAACTCTTAGAAGAAGAAAAATGCTCTGTCCGCCCTACACCACTGCCAAGTGTCTCTCCATACCTTCCTACTACTTTTTTTTGTTTATGTAATTCAATCCTACGTTTTGCTTCCGTGCTTCAATTATATTTTATTAGATAGGGGTGGTTGGGAAAGTTCAAATCAAACATCACAAAAAACCCCGATCTTTGCTTGAACTTTCCCAACCACCCTATCTTGCTCCTCCACGCTGGCCCCTTCCGTCGCTGTTACCTCTTTCGTGCTAGAGAGAAATATCCTTTTACTTTAGAGCATTAGAGAGATGACAATGCACAATAGAGCCCGAGAGGAATGGCCAGCTAATCTCTAAATTAAATTTTCTACGTTGTCCCATCTATCATGGGAAAAATTTGTGTGCTAAAGAAATCGAAATCTTCAAAAAGAATAAAAAACAATCAGAAAATTTGAGTTTAAAAATTTCAAGTAAATAGATTCAAAAAAAATACTTTAAAGAAAGTATAAAGAAAGGAACATGTATCAGTGTTTAATATCATTTTCCATCACAAATTCAAATATATTGCTAAATTCTATTTTTGTCTGATAAATTTATTTGTGCCATTCTTTCTCAGATTATCTGTGACTTATTTCTCCTACTTAGTTTATTTCTCCTACTTCACTTGATCCTCTTACCTGTGTATAACTAGGTGAACTAGAATATTTTGCTCAAAAATAGCATAGTTAACCTTGTTATAACTACATTCATAACTGATAAAATAAACTATCAAAATGACTTCCCCATGGTAAACTAACAATGACTCACTTCCACGTTAACGGTGTAAATGTGAATTATGAAATAATGTATTATTCTTGATGTTTTTTTTTTTTTTTTTTGAGAAGAACTAATTAATGCCAATTGATGATTAACCGAGATCATGAATCATGGGGAATGCTTGTGTCGACACTCATAGATTTTATGAACTTAACTGGAAACCTCCATCATGAGTCGTTGCTCTATGTATAGGCTTGTGCAAACAAAAAGAACAATAAGAAAAAGGCAAGCATCATCCTGATTCTTGCATAGTAATATTAGGCCAATCCTAATCTTTTTTTAATGGCCATTGTCCATGTGCTACACATGTTTCATGCATGGCCACATTCATTTCATAAATTGCATGAAATTTCATAAATCCCTCTTCTAACAGCTTGTTTTTGGGAGAGGTCCAGGATTTGAACCTGGATGTACCATTTCAGCTTTATTCCTCAAAAAAATTGTCATAGCTTCTAAATAGTTCAGTTGAAAGACACCTAAGAACCATGAATTCATGAAAAAAATGCTAGTAGCACATTACCTCGGGTCCAGTTGAACACATTGAATTCCTTAAAACCTGAGCACATGTTGAGCCCTGTGGCATTATGGTATCCTCTGAGAGACTCCTCATAAGGGTAGCCCGGGTTCAAGAACATCCTGAACCTTGTTAAAAGTAACATGGCAGCTGGGAGTTTGTTGTCCCAGCTGAGAACCCCAAGGTCTGTGATCCGCATGAAGGCTTTGGCATTCCTCGGTAACCTTGGATCGGTTGCAAAGCTCATGTAGCTACCATTGCCAGTGGCGTAGTACATCCATGCAGCACTCCACATGTACTCATCCCAGTAGCCTGTTGAGTTGTAGAAGGGCTCAATGTATGGGTTCCCCCGGGAGTAGGTCGTCCGGTGGCCCATTGACCTTGCAAACTTGTAAACTGTTGCTGCTCCTCCGATGAGCTTCTCGGAGTAGGCGTCGTCGTCGCGGAATACAATGGAGGCAGCAGCAAGTGCAGCAGCAATCTCACCTCCCAAGTCAGGTGCAGAACTGGCAACTTGTGTTCTCCGGGGGTAGTCCATGTCTTCAGGCCTCATCCAGCAGTAGTGGTCATCTGGTGTGGTTGAAGAATTTGTTGCTTCACCAACCTAACAGAAACATATGAAGTTAAGAGCCTGAAAGAGAGGAAGCTAGCATGGATTTAAATCTAAGAGAAGATATAAAAAAGTCTCATGTAACACTAGAGGCTGCTCTTAATGGGAATAGTTTGCAAAAAGGATTTGTACAATTGATCTCACAAGGTAGGGACAGTATCTAAATGATTACTTGATTGATGATGCCAAGAGATCGATCAAAATTCTCTGTTAGTAGATCAAATATTTCCAGGCTGAGGCTTACTGATAGATTGTGCAGTGCAAGAATTTTACTGATGGGAGATGATGTAAAGTAGCTGTAGTGCTTATAGGCAGTGGCAATTGCCAATATGTGGGCTTTTATTAGCCACATTGCATTGGACCTGTATATTTGATTCTGTTCATTAATAAAGGTTATTGGATAAGTGCTGAAGTTTCAGAATTCCATTGAATGGATTATTTCCACATTTAAAATAATAAACCATCACTTAGATGGTAAAATGAGAAGACAGCAAGCTCCTAAATTAGTTGTAAACAAAGGCATTGCATCCAAGGAAAATGCTCTACCAAATTTAATAGACGACTGAAGTCTCATCCAATTGCTGAGAAGATTGAGTTAGCAATTTTAAAAAACTGATGGGATGAAGGTAAATGCGGATGACAATGAAGTATGTTTTTTATGACAATTGTAATCCTAGAAAACTATTGTTTCTGCATTTATAATTTAAAGAAAACATTTTGAAGAATCTCAAAGAAGAAACTTCTCCAGCGAAAGAGGATCAACTTTGTGAGGTAAATTTTGAAGTTAAATGGAAGGGATATCAAAAATTATAGTTTTGAGATATATATGTATCTAAAACAAGTACGAAGCACTGAGAATAGCACATTGCAATGACGTTAATGACCATATTAGCTTATAAACCATATGTTACATTAAAAAACTATTATAGAGCACATCTTAAAACAAAAACAAAACAAAAAATAAAGAACTCAGCAAAACTGAATATCAATAAGTTAAACTTCCATTGAAACATATGAATTCAGAATAAAGTTCTGACTCAGCAAGTTTTGAATAAATTGTCTGTCATCTTAATCGGCATGAAAAATTCAACCATTCTAATAGAGCAGAGGTTTTCCTCATATTAGAGACCTGAAAGCATGCATCACCAGAGCATAACCACAATGATAGTTTCCTTCTTACCTGGCTATAGATTTTGTCAATGGTTGAGGCAGAAGAATTGAAGGTTTTAAGCAAGTAATCAGTCCCCCATTTTATAAGTTCTCTGATGTGGTTGTACTCTCCAATTGCTTGGTATTTATGACTGTATTCTATTACTGACCAACTCAGGAGTGTCATGGAGTAGGCCATGGGGAAGTGAAATTTTATATTGTCCCCGGCATCATAGTATCCTCCAACAAGCCCACCCTTGATATCCGGTTGATCGAAACCATCTTTGAGTCCAGAATTTCCACGCCATGGGATACCATTGTTCTTTGGCAAGCGACCAGCTGATCAAAAGAGTCAACAACTAAGAAATTAGATAATTAATTCATAATTTTAATCTCTATAGTAGATATTGAGTTTGGAAAATTGCTTTGGTGCTTAAACCCAGTGCTCTGAAAAAAAAATCTTTTAGTTTCCTGTGACTCAAAACAGAGTCCTGTAGTTTCATCAGTATTTAAGTATGGACAGAGAGCAGTAAATAAGACATCCTTTTATGTAGATTTTGAATACTTTCAGAGTCTTAGTTGTTCGATCTGAAGAAACAGAGGTGATTAACTAGTGCAGAAATTGGACAATTTCTTTTCTCACCAGCTTATTATAAGAAAGTCTTCATCCAGGAAAAAGTAAATGCCCAATATAAGAAGGAACCGTTAGTTATCAAAGAAACTGCAAAAACTGCAGTGGAGAAGAGTAACCTTTGCTATATAACTCAATTCATCTTACACAGAAATAACCAGAACAGCACTCTTATGAGAAGTATTTTGATTGGACTAGATAGAAGTGCCAAGTTCTAATCTATTTGTTTCCTCCAATTAGAAGTGTGACTAATACAAGCTGAAGCCCAAGAAAAATGATAATTATATCAAATCATCTTGCTTTGCAGAAAGGCCAATTCATCAACCCACATTCAATCATGCAAATCTGAATTAGTCTTAGACTATCTGTTGATAAAAATATATCCAAGCAGAACTTAATTGCAGAAGATCCACTCTGAGCCAATATTAAAGACAGAATTGTATAGACCATGACCACATCTCTCCAAAAGGTTCTTCCAAATTAACAATCATTCCCTTCCAAATTAATCAATATAAATAAACATACGACTGCAACAATCCCACAAATCTGCTGCAGTGCAATCCTGATTAATAATTAGATGCAGACCCATCAATCATTTGACCAATTCTCAGATGATCAATAGGCAAATCATGAACCAGAGATCCATACAAGTTGCACAACAAGAAGAAGGAGATGGAAGTGTCAGGATCTTACATTTCTGTGCATTGAAGAACAGGAGGGCCTTATGGAGGGCCATCGTGTACCGGTCCGGTGGCGGCTCCTCCTCCTTGTGCTTCGGTAACGACTTCGCAATGATGATGGGTATGCCAATGACAACAAATGCAATCAAACAAGTCCACATGATCCATCCCAGCACCTTGAGCTTGCAGACGACGCAGCCCAAGTCGACATACTTGTCCTTCTTCTTGTTTCTGTCCTGTGGTCCGAGCAGCCAGCTCTGCTGCGTCTCGTCCAGCTGCTGCCGAGACAGCGCTGCTCGGTCCAATTCCATGTTGCGGCTGTGCTTGTCATCGGCGACAGGGTCGACATGGATTTCGAACGTGCCACCCCAATGGTTCCCGGGGTACATCTTGGTATCAGCTTTAAATCAATGCATGGGACTCAACGGAGGATTGAAGCAGCAACAAATTCAATGGAACAGGACATGGTTCATGTCCCGGAGAAAATTGCAACCATCTAAAATAGCCTAAGTTGCATGGAAAGGATGCAAGTCAGAAGTCTCGATTAGGAACTGTTATAGACGAAGTTAGAGAAAATATCAAGGTGGTGAATGAAAGATGATTACCAGAAGCTTTGTAGCAGTGATCAGAGGACTCCAAAGACCAGCTTTTATGCGTCTTTTAGAGAGAGAGAGGAGGGAAGGCTCTCAAGCTCTCGAGAAGAGCAGTAACTCCATTCCCACTTAGTGCTCTACCAGGAGTCTTCTTTGGGCGTTTTCTTGTCCTTTGTTAGTGGCATTTGGGCAAGGGAGAAGGCGAAGAGGGTTGACCTGAAGACGAGAGAAAGCAAAGAAGAGTGGTGGTGGTTATTTCATAGTTTTATTGGCGTAATAATTTTTGAGATCTCTTTCAAGCCGTTGGTGGGAACGCTTGACTTTGGAATTTTAACAAGGTTTGGCTTCTGGCGAATATTGTTTTGGTAAGTTAGCGTGTCAGCAAGGCATCATAATAACGTTGTTTGGTAATTGTCAATTCATATATGAAAGTTTCTACGGTAAAATAATTTATATATTTAGTTTATACGTCCTTTTTTTAAAATTATTTTTGTACTTGTGATTCTCTCACATTAATATGCTTCATTCCTTTGCAGGTTAACCAAACCGTCCATTTCTCTGGGTTTTAAAATAATCTGGACCAAAAGGTGGTGGGTTGAAAAGTCGTGCTTCTGGAGCCTTCTTTTACTTGATTTGGAATCACATGAAGCCCGTTCCGGGCTCAGATTCTAATGAAGCCCAACAATGCCCCTCTACAAGTAAAACTCACCTCAAGATTTAAGGTTATCCCTGCTGGTCTTTGGGAGGAGATTTAACTCACCTCAAGATGCATCCGAACAAAACTCACTCTAAGATGCATATTACACTCACTTCCAGCTAAAATGTCGCTGTCAGAGGACATTTGGAAGCTACCATGTACTCATTTTTAGTTATTTTGAGTAGTAAAAGCCTTGGACTTCTCTTTCCCAGCTAGAGACAGTGGAGTACAGGTGTTCTCCTCTCCAGTGGCGAGATGTCCTCTCTCTCTTTCTTGATAGAGTGGTAACTAAAGTTATCTCATTTTCACGCTACTCTCTCTCTCTCTCTCTCGCTGGAAGTAAGAACAAGTTAAACCAATCTAGAATAAATATATTCATAAAATTAAAAATAAATATTTAAAATTAAGAAGAAAAATCAGCGATAAAATCTCATAACATAGTTCCAATTCCAATATAATTTATATATAAAATATTTCAATATGAGTTAACTTGTCTATTTATTAAAAAAAATTAAGATGGAAGAAAATCCGGCCCAAATCAAATAAGAATGGAATTTTAAATAATTTATGGAGCCAATTGGCATATTTAATTAATTCATTATACTATGTTTTGAGGACTAGATTCGACTATCACTATTCTATTCTCTCCCAAGCACACTCAACTATAGAGTTTTGATACGGTCTAAAATCATGAAGCCTTTTTAATCGCACCCTATGCTCTATTCAGGTTTTTTTGTTAAAATGCTAGAGTAATGCTGACTTTATAGATAAAATAGGACAGAGTAGCAACTGACTAAAGAGAAAACTATTACAGATCAGAGGAAACAGACCATATCAATGGAAACAAGAAGTAGAACCAACTATACAATTGAGAAAAGGAACACCCAGAACCAAAACCACCAAGGATCCAAAACAATTTGAGGTTGTCACAGAAGCAGCCAACCTGAAATTATGACTTTCAGCTAACTCCCAAATAGAACACCGTCTGTCTGCAAAAAGATTCAGCATGATTGAAGAAGGATCATACCGATCAGAGTGAAATCGCACCCCTCTTCTATAAGAAATACTTGAAAAATCATTCTGCAAGATGGAATGCAAAGTAGGATCTGAATCAAGGCTATTAGACAATTGATATTCATCATTTAGCCCAAACTTTGCAATAAAATCAGCTGCTATGTTAGCTTCTCTTGGTATATAAGAAATATAAAAAAAGAATATGAAGCTTTCCAGTTAAAAATATCATTCAAGATAGAAAATTTGGGCCTGGCATCAGGTAACGATGTAAGCAAAGAATAATATTCAATGAATCCCCTTCCACCCAGAGATGAATGGTATGTAAATGCAAAATGGCAACCTTCATACCAAACCATGCAGCAACTAACTCACCATAAAACATAGATGAAGGAGATAGGAGCTTTGCACCCAAAGCGCAGACACATCCATTAGCATCCCGTATAATAAAACTAGAGGATATTTTACCATTAGCAATAGCAGCATCAAAATTTATCTTTAGAAAATCAGAGGAAGGAGGTAGCCAAAAGTAGTGAAGTGGGTTATAGTTGCTAGAAGAAGACAGCTTAGAGCTACTCCAGTGCCTCAAATGGTCCTTATGAATAGGTTGAATGGCTGCTGTGTTTGAGGGAATAAGATAAAAGGAGATGCTCTGTACTACCTGAGTTGGACTACGCTCATTGTGAGCAAAATCTTTTATTTCGAGCATTCCAAATGAGCCACAGAAGAATTGCCCATATAGCTTTAGTATATTTGGAACCATTGGATTCCATCAATACAACAAGATTTGATATAGAAGAAGGCTGAAGATCAACATTAAAAGACAAGTTCAATTGCTGCCAACACCTAACAGCAAATGAACAATCAAACAGAACACGATTTATGTCCTCCATAGTGTTGCAACAAAGATCACAATAGGTCTAAGAAAGATCAATAATTCCTCTGAAAGCCAAAATAGCTTTGCAAGGTAAACTTCCTAAAGCACCTTCCATTAGAAAAATTTATTTCTTAAAGGCACTTGAAGATCCCAAACCCATTTAAATAAACAAGGGATGTCAGATTTCTGATTAGGCTTAAGAAGCTGACAAAAATCTTTTATTGAGATGAACATAGAATCAGTAGGTCCTCGAGATAACTGATCAGGGCCCCCAATGCAAGCTATAGGCAGCTTATATATAAGGCTCATCATCTCAACAGAAAAAAGATTATCAATTTTCTATTCATCCCAACATTGGTCAGCAATAAGGAGATCAAAAACCAAGTGTTGAAGCCAAAGAGAGTTGACATTTACAAAAGTAGGCCATGCATTAAGAGGCACGGAAGTAATCCAAGGGTCATTAAGGATGTTTATAGAATAACCATTACCAACTTGCCATCTAAAATGATACCAAATAGTCATACCGGCACCATAGATTTTTGCTCAAATAGCATAAGCATGTCTAGGCTTTGAGTAATTACACCAAGAGTCTCCTAAATTTATTTAGCTTTAACAACCTTAGCTCACAGCGATATAGGATTAAGAAGGACCTCAGCAGTGAGCTTACATAGATAGGCCTTCCTTCTGATTTGAAAAGATTTGATACCAAGCCCTCCATGATTCCTAATATTATAAATATTACTTTAAGCAATGAGATGTAAGCCTCTATAATCAGCAGAATGACCCCGAAGAAAAGCCCGAAACTCTTTTTTCAACTTGTATAAAGCATTTTGAGTGATAGATAAATATGAGAGAGCGTAGAGCGAAATTGACGAAAGAACAGAACGAAGGAGGATAGCTCTGCCAGGTAAAGAAAGAGCTTTCCAATGCCAAGAGGCTATTCTCTTAGTCATTTTATCATGAAGAAAAATAAGATCCCTGCTCCTGAGTTAGGTAGCAGACAAAAGGAGACCCAAATAGGACCAAACACTATTAGCTTCCCTCATCATCAACAGGTATTTTATTTGCTCCTTGATGGCATTCGAAGTCTTAAGGTAGATAGATATATAAGATTTAGATAAATTGATAGCTTGGCCAAAGATGGAATAATAAGCATCCACAACAACTTTTAGACAACCCCATCTTATCAGTGGCCCGAGCTATGAGAAAAGAATCATCAGTAAAAAGAGATGAGATACTATAGGCCTCCCTTGGAGCTTTATATGTCTTTAAAATATTATTATTCACTGCAAACTTAAGAAAGATAGACAAAACTTCAGAACAGAGAATAAATAAATGAGAGGATAGAGGGTAACTTTGTCAAAGATCCCACGAAGTCTAAAACCACTGGGAAGGAGAGCCATTTATGAGAATAGCAAAATCAGGAGAAGAGATACAAGCATGAACCCAATTTACAAATGTAGAACTGAACCCTAGCTGAGACAGAACTTGAAATAGAAAAAGCCAATGAACACGATCGAAAGCCTTTTTCATATCTATTTCATCATAACAAGTCCCCTTGAAGGAGCCGCTCTACTCAAAGAGTGCATAATTTTCTGAGCCAAAAGAATATTTCAGAAATATTGCAGTCAGACAAGAAAGCTCTTTGTTCAATGGAGATAATAGATGAAAGTATAGACTTCAGTCTAGTAGCTAGAATTTTGGCAATAATTTATAGATAGAGTTGCAAAGACTGATAGGACGATAATCAACAGCTGTAATAGGATTGCTTTCTTTGGAATAAGAGTGATATAAGTATTCTTCCATTGATCAGGCATCATAGAGTGCATAAAAAATATTGAATGGCTCGGACCACATCCTCTTTATTAGATACCAAAAAGTTTGAAAGAAAAGTTAGGAAAGCCATTTGGATCAGGAGCTTTATCAAGATGCATATTCCAAATAGCCTCCTCTATCTCCTCTCTAGAGATCATTCTTGATAGATAGACATTTTTGTCATCAAAAACAGAAGAGGAAAGAATGAAAATGTACATGATTTTAATATCAGATTGCATAGACCATCTATTCTGAAAATGATTCACAATCAAATCATGAATATTTATAGGATTATCGACAACATCCCCATTCTCCTTTTGTAGAGTTTTAATGCTATTTCTTTGCCTTCTTAAAATAGTTGTTCTATGAAAAAAGGCAGTGTTAGCATATCCTTCTTTAAGCCATGTAATCCTAGATTTTTGTCTCTATAGAATCTCCTGCATAAGAAGGTTTTATGATAGAGTTGAAGATAATTTAGGAGTTGAAAATGTTGCTAATCAGAAAGACTGTTTTGTTGAGATTCTAGAAGCTGAAGATGAGATATATGATCATACAGTTATTGACCTTTAACAAATAAATTTTCAACAGTGCCCCTCCATTTCATGATAGCCCTTCTAGTATTGGCAAGAAGCATTGAAAGTTTAATACCAGGAGAGTGATTACCAACACACTTCCATGCATTATGGACTGCATCATGAAGACCATCAGCAAGCAACCAAATTTTCTCAAAATAGAAGGGATATTCCTTCTATTAAATGAAGCAGATAAATCAAGTAAGATAGGATAGTGATCAGAAGCAAACCTAGCCAAATGATGGGTCTTGAAATCAGAAAAATATCAAGCCACTTATCAGAAGCAAAGGCTCTATCTATGCGCTCTCATACGCGAGCAAGTCCCAATCTATTATTGTACTAAGTAAAGTTCGAGCTAGAGTAACTCATATCCAGAAGGCTAGATCTTCTAAGGAATGATCTAAATTCTCTAATATCATGATCAATAACAAAGGATTTGCCCTTTTTTTTTATCTTCAGGATTGATTATGCAATTAAAGGCCCCAATTAAAAGCAAAAGCGAACTCATAGAAAGAACAGTCTCAGCCTAGCACCAAAGTTTTCTTCTATGAAGGCCATGAGTACGAGCATAAACAATGCCAAGGATCCAATCAGATTTTTGATCATAAAAATGATTCCAAAACTCACTTCTCTGTCAATATGAGTCAAGCTAATAATTTTCAGATTTTTCTTCCAAGAGACAATAATGCCACCCGAAAGACCTTCAGCAGGAATGACATAACAAAGCCATATAGGTCCCAAGAGTTTAAGAACCCTCACAGAAGCATGTTCAGATAGTCTAGTTTCAAAGAAATAACAAATGTCGGGATTGTGCTGACGGATCAGAGCTTTTGTATAATTTCTGAAAGAGCTCTTCGCCACCTCCCGACAATTCCAACTAAGAATTTTCATGGATGATTAAAGGATGATGCAGCTAAAAACCCCTTCGCCAACATCCTTAGGAGGCATACTAGAACTCTCATAACGGTCTTCAACAGTAGAAGCAAGCAAACAATGCAAATTATCAAAATGATCCAGATGAGTGTGAGAAATATTATCCTGACTAACAGTTGAAGGTGCTTCTTGGTAAGCTGAGGGATTGGATTTTTTTGATGATACACCAGATTGAGTTTGTTTGAGAACTTGAGTAGAGTGACTCATAGCAACTGGTCTCTAAACTTCCTTATAAGTTGTTTGTTGTCTAAGAACCAGTGTAGTGGAGGATTATGTCAGGTCATCTCTTTAAAGATTTGACTCCTCTCAGACAAGGACTTTAGATTTGGGAGGAGATTCTGAACTTGATGTCTTTCTAAGCTTTGGAATCTTATTTGGAGATCTCTTCTCTTTTTTTAGGAGTCTCATCACCCAAAACAAGTTGCTTAACAGGCACTATTTTCATTTGATTATTCTCCTCTATCTCCTTAGCATTGGGCATGAGAGGAGAAAATCGAGAAGCTGGGCCTCCTTCTAGAGGACGGACAGAGTCTTTGGGGGCCTTAGGAAGGGAGTTTCTTGCTGTTTCTTCGACTGAATCCAGTCAGTTGAAGACTGTCCTCCAGTGGGTACTTGAGCAATAGCAGTCTTGGTTCTTATGGCATCTGAGGCAAGACCGGCACCTTGGCTGCCCTAACCTAGGGACCAAAGATTTGCTTTGCTTCTTCATTATTGGAATAGCAAAAGAATTCCAAGATCTTCCCTAGATGATCACAGCAATAGCAAAGATCAGGTAGTTCCTCATATACAAAATGCTGCCAATAAACATTAGACTTCACCCTAATCTTAGTACCGGGCAGATAGACTTCTTGATATCTATAAGAACACAAACACAGGCAAAATCCTTTTGGAAGAAGAGTCTATCTACTCATCAAGAAAAAGAAGGGAACCAACAGCAGAAATTATTTTAAATATTTTATCTTTATCCTATAGCTCCATAGGCAAATCTGGCAATCGAATTCAGACCCTAGCCTGATGAATTTCATGTCGGCTAGGGCTGAAGCCGGGATACCAGCTTTCAAGAGCAAGTAGCTGGCCTACCAAGGACCAAGGGCCCTTAGCCAAATTCTATTTTGAACCTCCTCTGAAAGCAGCTCAAAGAGAACAACGCCATCAAAAAGGGTGGAGACTTGGAAGTATCCTTCAATTCCCCACCTGACCTTCATCTCTTTATCTATAAAATCCACTAGAAATTCTTTGTCTAAAAACTTACCAACCAGAGCAGATCTTCATTGGCACAAGCCTAGTCAATATCTTCATCAGCAAAAGAAACTACCTGCAAAAACCGCTGCTCCAAAGCCTCCACCTGATCCTCTGAAGCCTTGGAGGTCTCCCATCGAAAGCGTCGGATTGCTTAAGCCACTTGAGACCATGAACGAGAAGTCTCAATTAGTCGAGAACCACTTCTAGCAGTCGCACAGCCAGAAGATGAGCCAATCGGCCCTTGCTAGGGATGATTTTGGTTCGTAGGAAGGCTAGGAGAGGAAATTCTCTCCGAATTGAAGCGGTTGGACTGAGATGGCCATTGGGAGTCTTCTTTGGAAGACGATGATGAAACCCTAAATGGCTCTTTACCTTTCTCTTTCTCACTCATCTTTCTCTCTCATGACAGTCATAAGCGGTTCTCCATTCAGGTTAATTATCTCTACTTAGTCAATCGCTTGATGGAAGGAGCACAAATTCTACCTTAAGAGCACAAATTCTACTATGGAATCAGGCAGAGAGGAGAGGACAATTTTGATGCTTCTTGAAAGGCATGCAGCATGCGCACCAATTAATTTGGGGACATTTAATTCAACCTAAATTCTATATGAGGATTGGGACTTCGTATCAAGAATTGGGGTTTATAATCAAAAAAGAGTTTAGCCATGAAACAGGGTTCTCATAGACATTCACATACCAGCCACATATTGCATCCCAAACATTTGGCAAAACAAAGCCCAGTGTCCAATATTTCACATCTCATGTTGTTAAAACAAGGGAGGACAAAACTAGAAGTCCCACCTTTCTTCACCCGGATCATGAAACTGAGTTACCAAGATCATCTTGAGGGACTTGGAGCATGAATTGAACCTTCATCTTCATAGGGGCTGTTTTTGCTTTGTCATCTTCATCTCCAACCTTAACACAAAATTGCAGTCAGATAGTTTATTTATTTCTTCTATGCAATTGAAAATATATGCAATCTAGTTCCATACATTCTGTCAGAGTCACATTAGGCCAAGCTATTTTTTGATCAAGAATATTAAAAAATCAAAAGTATAGCAAGGTTCTGATAATTGTGTCCAGCCGCAAACAAAGGTACAAGCCACAAGGTATATTAAAAAGACATGCACAGACCCCTTTCAATTCTTAGTCGTGACAAAAAAATCTGTGAAAGTTCTTACAAAGAAGCTTCTCTTTCTTTCTTTCTTTCTGAGGGAGGATTATTTAGAAAAACATAAATTATCCAAATATTCCATTTTCTAGGGGAGGAGATACAAAGATTTCAAGAAATATAAGGTGTACAGGATAATGGTCAGCAAGAATAGCAGGAAATCAAGGAGCAACTTCCCAAAATATTTACTTTCTATGGATATTTTAGTTTTTGTAAAGCAAATGGGGAATGTCTAACAGGTGACCGAGAGATCTGAGCTACAAGAAAATTCCAGCTGCACCAACAACAGCAGCATCTAGGAGTTAAAAAAGAGCCGGTTCCTTCATGGCATCAAAGAAGAAAAATCGACAATGCACATTATTGGAAACTGAGAAGCTAAGAATAGCTTGAATACAACAATCAAGACATGCAATACGCGGATCCCTTGGTGATGGCCATGTCTCCTTTTCCAGACTTACAATTCTCTCTTGCTTACATAACTCTTTTGATATGAACAAAAGTTATATCATAGTCTAATTTGCTTTACTCCCATTTATCCTACTTGTATATACTGATTTTAAAGGTAACAACCTACAGTGAACTTACCCAAAGAGATGCCCATCCACGTCGCACTGCAGAATCATAACCAGCTTTAACTTTAAGATCCTTACCACTAGTGTGCTTATACACCATACTCCAATCATTGGAGTCAACATGGTACCAGTAGCTGAAAGGAAACAAAAAAAACAAACATTATATGAAAAATTATTTAAAATCTAAAATATATATGGTAAAGAATAAATAAGCAAACTTGAGGGAACATAAAAGCACACCCAAAATCACAAACTGAAGAATACATAAGCAAGGCTTAGATCCTGTAGGATGGTGCTATCTTGGTGTTCCCATGGAAATGGGATGTGCTGCCATCCACCTGACTGGACACTTGAGATGGGAAATATCCAAGTATATGCTAATTGGGATGCTGGGATGATGATGAGAATCATGAGACAGTCCCATCCCGACACTTGGGATGGTACCTCATCCTAGAGTCCTGCAGGACATCCCATCGGGATTTGGAACCATGTTCATGAGTAATATGAAAGACAGAGTATGAGAAACATTTTAAAACAAATTAAGCACTATGATATCTAGTGACAATTATGGTCGACTTGGAAGTTTTCCAGACTTTCCAAGGATGCATATTCATTAGTACAGGCATTCCCTGAAAGCAGTTGGTTGATGACAACTCTCATAATTATGGTTTCTTTTTAGAACAATTATGGTTTTCACAATAAAAGATCTCACCAATATTCTCTAATATTTCCAGATACACCTCAATGTCATCTTAATGTGATATGCTGCACATATTACAATATATTGCATGAAAACTTGAGCAGCCAGTGACAGCATCAACAGGTGGGAAAACCAAATATGTACAATTACAAGAGATTTACATTGCACGAGAATACCACAATATAAACATGCTAGTGCATAGCTCACGTATGGTCTCTTCAATATGCAAATTATGTACAAGTTCATGACAAGAGTGGAAAAATGCATATAGCTATCCCATAATACACGATTGTGCTGGAGTGCAAGCACAATTTGTGGATATGCTGAAGTGCATGTACAATAGGTTGATACTATGCTAACCCTCTACCCTCTCCTGATTATTCCTTATTATGAAAGGAGAAAACGTAGAGTGGACCACTCCAAGAGTTCAAATGCAAAAGACAGCTAATCCTATACACTTCAGAAGTATTCCAGGAATGTAGAATAGAAAGCGTAAGCAGCATAGCATAATTAGTATAACCAAACACTGCAGCTTAATATTTAGTTACCAAGATGTTGAGTCCATGGATGGTCTTGTGGATGCATAATCACTAGTCTGGAATCATTGACACGTTGCACAATGATGTAGTCTGATAAGTAACATGGTGTTAGGAAGCCAACTGATAGCATATGACAACGTAGTTGACCAAGTACAAGTGAATGAATCAAATCCACAGCAACAATGGAATATAATATAAAAATATCGATGATGGAGTAACACAATTTTGATGGGAACAAGCAAAGGTCCAATGTGACATGATGAAGAATGTACGTCTCTCATGGAAGATGCCATAAAACTAGGACATTAGTTTGTTGATGCCAAGATGTGAGAGGTCAATGCATATAAAGCAGATAGATATTCCAGAAGCCATGCAGCCCACAATAGAGAGACAGGTGATGTTGATGTTATAGGGCAATTACTTGATGTATATGAGATGAGAGAACAGAAATGATCAAGTCTCGTGCAGCAAAAAGTGCTGAGGATCTCTATAATTAAAAATAAAGGAACTCCAACAATGTGAAAATTCAAAGGACCAGATAAAAGGTGTCTTTTGTATGCCTTGATCATAAATAATCAGGAAAAAATGATTAGTTTCAATCAGACAGAAAATGCATGAATTGCTAGAATCAGTGATGCTCTCAGAAAATTGTAATGAATCCAAAAGGCGATGTGAACATGAAAACAAGATGAAACTTTTGAAGTGTTACCATTATTCCCAATTTCCAAGGATGATTAGGTTATGAGAAAATCTGGAAACACTTTCTGGCATTAATTCAATGTTTCAGAGGAAATCTAGCCATTCCTTTTTTCTGGACAGATCAGTTCGATGAATAAAGGCTATGAATAAGAAAATCATAATGCAAAGAACACCCCTATTGGTTTGTTTGATTCTGAGATGACTACATTAGAAGTTTTCTGTGCTATTGAGCACAGCACAGTGTTTCAATGACACCCTAATGGTTAGTAAAGGATTAGCCAATCACATGTGATCCTCAAAACATCACAAATGTTTGGGGATATTAATCCAGGCTCTGGTTATGTCTAACTAAAGCATGAATATATGTATGTGTGCATGATAATTAGAGAGGCATTAACTAGCATATGTATATAACATAATACATACACAAAGAGTGATGGAATACATAAATGGCAACAGCCTTGATGCATGTCCTTGCATATAATACAACTGGCTACTTTGCCAACTTAATTTAGCATGTAAAATGTGTTGCCATATTAAAGATCATATAAAGTATATAATTATCATATAGTGTTGGCAGTATTTTACTCATTTCTAGAGGGCTGACATCTGTTTGATATCTAGTCATAGATCTGTTCACTCCTTTCATGGAGCCTTCTCAACTTATTGTGCTCGACAACTGGCCTCAAAATTGACAAGAAAAGGCTTGAAAGATGATGGCATGATGATTATCATCAAAATGTAGTCAATTTACAATCACAAACACTTGATACCCTATTGGGTTATTGTTACCTAAATTTTTTTATTGATTCTTATCATCAAATGTTAACAAACAAAAATCAAGAAAGAAGTTTTTCCCAAGTAATCATTTACTATTGCTGATTAATATGTTCATGCTATATTTAATGTCTTATAGTTTGGTATATTAAAATACTCTCATATTTTGTTCTTGTTGCAACAAGTATTTTGATATCTAGGTATCCTGAGGGTGCAAAATTGTGAAGAAAGAAGTTGGTAACATCAATATATTGGTACTGTTGTGGGGGGATTGGGAAGAAAAGCCTAATAATCCTCTCCTGTGTTTTATATTGGTACTATTGTAGATCAATAGAATATGTGGTGGTACCATCCGCAAAGACTCTACAATAGAATATGTGGTGGTACCATCCACAAAGGCAAAGCAATATCTATAACAAACAAATACTTCAAAATAAATGAAAATGATCAAACATGAAAATAAATCAAGATATGTACGACTTAAAGTGGTGATAATTTGTGCAAAACCGATATCTATGACTTATCATGTCAAACAATGCTATAGGAGCACGTAACAGAAAAATACTTGATATTCATTTTTAGCTTTTAAATTTGTTTTTCCAATAACCTGAAAAGCATAATTACCAAAAAAAAAAGAAAAGTATACTGTTTCAAGCTATTTAGATAGCAACATAAAACATAAAGATAGCATGGTTATAAGAATAGAAATATACATTCAAGTTACATTTTAAAGGAAATTGATGAACGAAGATAGATGGCAAACCTTAATTTGTCTGAAGGACTAAAACGCCGTTTGAATGCAAAGGATAAGGCATTTGAAGGCATGGAGACACCATGAATAAATGACATTTCCTCATCCTACCATTAAACAATTTAAAATTAACATTCAAGGTAATTCTTGTAAGAGGTGAGATGGAACTAAATAATTTCCAAAAGATATTGCACAAACATAAAAAAACAAAGGGTCGATGACGATCACCTTATAGCAGTATCTTAGGTTTAAATCGTTGTTCTTATACAATGCAGTACAGACTCCATTTAAGATATGACCTTTCAAAATCCCATTTACTGATAGCACTTTCTCAACTTCCTCAGTTTTCTTCTGCTCCAATGAAACTTCACCAAAGGGAAGATGAATAGTTGCTCTTGGCTGCATAAATTTATTTCCATTATGTCACTCACTATATGTGCAACAAGGAACTTCTTTTGACACCTCTAAAGGAAATTGTTCAAGTATGCATGGAGGGCCACAGCCCTGGCGATCAAAGAAGAATCAGATCCAACATCATCACTTATGTAACTGAAACAGGAGTGGCTGGGGGAGAAGATTTAAGGGTATAAGCTGATAAGAAAGTTCTCAAAGGGTTTGACCACTAAGAGTATACATTAAGATAATATAATTTAACAACATAAAAAGATATACTCATTTGGTGGTTGCATAAAATCGATGCATGACATACAGATTTAAGCGAAACAGGAGAATGGTAAATGTCATGACTCGTGACTGCAGATCAAGCTAAGGTCAAAGATAAGGATAGCAAGTTTCTGGGGTGATGGCAGCATCCCTGATAGAAGATCATTACCATGGTTCTGATGCCTAATAGCTCAAACGGATTTGAAATAAATCAAGGCCAGATGAGAATTCTACTGGAAGCAATGCCATGAACTGATGAACTTTTAATTAAGGAGAAAAGCACTTCTGCCTTTGTTTTTCCTGGACAGGCTCATAAGATTTATCCCTTCATACAACCCCTTGCTACACTCACCAATCCCACTGATGGAACAGAAGAAGACAATTCCAATTTATATGGATCAGCCAAGCGTGCAACCATTGCCACTTCTCCTTGTTGCTCCTGAATAACAACAGCAGAGTACGAGTATGAAATTTGCCAGATGGTTCTTGGGGAATTATAAATACTAGAGGCAAATATTTTTGGAGCAGATATCAAGTTTTCATGGATGACATTCCACTTCGAAAAATGCATAAAAAGTTTGAGAAAAAAAGAAAAGAGCCACAATCAGTGACAATTACAAATTTCTCAGTTGAAAGACCTCGGAGCATACATTACAGAGTTATATACATCTTTGATGTTGTCACTTTCACACTATAAACATAACGTTGATGTGCAAAGTGTATTATAAATTTGTGCAACTAATCATTTTCTTCAGCAAATTAGTACAAGAGTGCAAGCATGTATCAGCAGAATGTTGCAGATATTCCTGCTTTCAGGGAACCTCTTAAATGGTGACATTTGTTGCGGCCAATCCCCTCGTCGCGTCTGGTCGCCGGGAACGAGCACCTGCATGGGAAAGTCCTCACGGACCGGAGGCAGCTCCGGCGGGGACCCTCCGACGGTCAAGTCAGAGAGGAGAACGGGCAACAGTGTAAAGGAGAGAACCAAAGGGCTCGAGTGGACTCGAGAGGGCTTCAGGGAGCTTACCCAGCCTTGCTTGGCCTTGTTTAGTTACTGTTGCCTTACCC
>KE504742.1:462632-477373 GCA_000441515.1 Elaeis oleifera
GAGCGTCGGAGGGTCTTGCCGGAGTAACCCCACCTCCGGTTTAGACTTCCTTTGCAGGTCCCGGCGGCGACCGCGGCACCCTCGACTCCAGCACCTCCGACGCCGGCGGATTTTTGCAGCAACACCTATATTTAAGAAATTATTCGAATAATAATTTTTTTCCATTTTGTTAAAGAGCATATAATAAGGAAATAATCTATGATTTTAAAGAGTATATACATTAAAAAAAAAGTTCAAGGAATAAAATGGTGAAATAATAAAGTAAATAGTATCCTACTTTTAGGATACAGGAGCTACCTAGATGTCTTACAAATATTATATAAAAATATTTAACATACACAACTTATGTAATTTATCTAGGGCAGAATTTAATAAATAACCATGATCCTAATGATTAAAGTTTCTTAAAAGTATGATAGATATATTTTTCATGAAGATAAAAAAAGTATATTTAAATATAGTATATATAAATATAAAGGAAGTACATTTATCAAAAATGTATGGGCATAATGTGGCAAAAATAGAATTCTTGGCCCATGCAGGTCTCGAACCTGCGACCTTCGCGTTATTAGCACGACGCTCTAACCAACTGAGCTAATAGGCCACAATATATTTATCAAAATAAAATATTAAATTTCATTATTATGTTTTAAGTCATTTCCCTTTCTTGCAGAGCTAGTTCTATCACTCATTGGCATTTATATCTCCATGCAGATCTGAACAATTAGGCACTCACTCATTAGCATCGAAGATCTGTTTCTCATCTATGCATACATACACGTACATATCTATGTATGTAGTTGTGCTTCTGATGTTCTCATCTATTTATGGTTCCATTTCCATCAACCATTTGTTGGAACCGTGAAGAGGCTCAATCTGGTTCCAGTCTTCATAATATTGGTTGCTGCCATATCAGTTGATGTTGTTCAACCCGCAACACTGACCCATAAACCGGGGCCATACATCCTTGATTTTTCTAAGACTGATTATCATAACAATCAAATGGAGTAGAAAAGTTAATCACCAGCCTGACTTGATAAGTATAAGCCCCCACAGCCACCTCAATAAATTCATGAATGGCATCCAAATTGTCATATAGAAATTATAGATCACAACTGGTAAGATCATCCCATTGAATGGTAGAGTGACTGGCACGAAGAGGGGCTCCGAACCCAGCAATATACTGGCTACAACATTCACATTCCAACAAAACAAAGGGAGGTTAAAAAGGCTTGCATTCACCTTGAATCTTGGATTACTATGAACGCAAAATTTTGTTCATCCCAGTGATTAACAACTAAGAAAATCCATCTCCTCTAATATGTCCTAAGGCGACAAGAGATTGCACCACTTCATTCGAAGGACAAGCTACAAAGAAGGAGTTTTCTTCAGTAAGCTTTTTGTTTTCATGAATCCACGGATCTAATTTTCCTTGACAAAGTAAGTGCAACATTATTTTCTTTCACGGAGCGGCCATAAGCCTCAACAAAGGCAGCATAATACGGATAGGAAGAGGTATCGGCCGTCTCAGAGCTAAAGGCCAAAAACACCTTCGAGGTTCTAGATATGGCTGAAAACCAATAACTGTCACTCGGATTTTCAGAAGAAAAAAAGGAGTTTGAGGGAGACTTTGAAAGATTTCTACATTTTTTCTTTGTCGAAAGACCTACAGGTTGGACAGGAGAGAACTGGATACAAGAGGAAGGACCCTTCCTACATCTTTTGAAAGGATGACCGAACTTGAGGCAGCTGAAATATTTGAGCGGGTTCGTACATGGTTGTTCGAAGTGCCCACATCTTCACAGCGAAAACAGACTTCTTTTTAAAAAAACCGGAGAGGCAGATGATTGAGTGGTCGAATCAACTGTCGGATGAGATGACAAAGGAAAGGGAGCGGCGACCATATCTGTTAGACGGTGCTCGAAGATCGAAAACAGAAAAGCCTGAAAACAGTATCCTTGGAGATAAATGGCCGACACAGCAGAGTCTTGGTGTAGGACCGTCCGGGACCAATCTCGTTAGAGCTGTGAAGGGAGCAAGGAGGAGGTTTATTGTGCCATTATTTAACTCCTGCAATATGACCTATATGAAGAAGGTTAGATTGGAAAATTTTGAAATATGAACCAAACTATTAATGGAGATGAAAAGGACAATTAGGTGGAATGAGAACCCAACTCAATGACTTTTGAAGAAGAAAAGATAAGGAAATGTGTATAGAAGTTCCAGGCTAGGTTACCTTGAACTAACCAAATCTAAAATGTGGTTTGGATTAGCTTAGGCATATATATTACTAAATTGGATTACCTTAGATAAAGGTTGAGTTCAGGTTGAAGGCTCGGGAAATAAACAATCAAATTCTAACTCACTTCTTAGTCCACCTAAGCATGTAGATCCTCCAAATCAACTAAACCCTCAACTAAATCAAGTTAATGTAGCTCAACTTAGCCGTAGTTGACTAAATTTGGCCTGCCCAAACCTAACTTAGATGAAACTATGTTCAAGTTATAAACAGTTGAACTGAGTCAGGTTTGGTTTCGATTGTTTGGATTCTGATTTGGATGCTCACAAAGCTTTGTAAGCTTTAATCAAAGCAAAGACATGTCTAGTCTCATAAACAACCTCTAATACTTAGGTTTGAAATTAGACATAAAATTTCATAGCATACTTGTCTCTAAATTAAACATCTTATCAAACTAATATGGAGATAATATCTTTTTTTTCTTGAAAGAAAATGCTACCGTTTATTCTGAACAAAGAAATTATGAACATATCAACATAGGGTATAGAATTGCGCTAAGAAAAGATATCAGAAGCAAAGCTTTGCTACTACTTGCAACCATAAACTATAACTTTTAATTCTTCACTCATTAATTTTTTTTTCATGCTTTAAAATTTTCATGATAAAATGGAACTGGGATAACTTTTTATATGACTTCTTTGAAAATTAGAATTTTTAAAATATTTAGAGAAGCAGCTGCCATCTCCTTTGTTCAATATGTTGTAGCACCTAAGGATATAAATGGATCAATTTAGAACAAATGGTATATTTGAAAAATTATCTTTTGGATCATATTTTCCTTTCTCAATTTGTGCTCAACGATGCTACTTGAATGGCTTGATGGTTAAAGGCAAATAAAAACCATGGAGCTGATTTAATTCAACTCAGTTTTGCTTGCCCTAATCCCGATCTTACTGCATTGCAAGCCTATAAACTATAAAATACATTAATAAGAAGATATTATATGCCATTAATACGAAAGGATTGGCTTGCCCCAATCCCGCCCCGTTGGCACATTAACAATATTCCTATTCTATAAATAGTAGTTAATTTCTACAAATAGTTCTAAAAAGTCCGAGATAATCAAAATCTAAATATTTTATAAATAATTGTGGATTTTGAAAATTAGAAGGACATTCTTATTTAATTACAGATATAGTACTTAATCATGACCTATAAACCGTTGGAATTTTGTTAAGACCTTGAGATAATAATTTTTAAGTTTTGAAGAATGCTTTCAGAAGAGTTTGAAATTATCAAATTCTGATATTTTTACTAAAAAATGTCTTTACAAAATTAAAGAAAAAACCACTTAATCATATACCAAACATCATTATTTCTCAATTCTCGACTAGAAAATACTTGGAAGCAGCATACCAGACAATAACCAGTAGCCTTTCAGAGTTGATCCCAAGACAAATTGATACAGGTATCAGACTTTAGCAGCTCAAAAGACTAGCATCTTCCAAACATCGCTATTTCAAAATTACAACTCTAACATGAATATCTTAAACAATATATACCAATGTAATCTTGATAGTTTATTAAATTATGATAAATTATAACTTCTAATTCTATTACTGCATGTATACTCATGCCTACACTTTACCATTGATGTCAGATACATAAATTCAAGAATTTTGCACGAGGTCTGAAATGCATGTGCAAGGTCTTGACTGAATCATGGCTCAATGATCAAACTCAATCTAAAACTTTATTAAAAGCAGTGAAGTTCTACAAGGTACTCACATCTAACCTGTAAGAGCAACAATAGAAAGTGAAGAAATACTAGATGACACACAGAGAAATCATGCTCTTGGAAAATTCTACCAGCTTAACATCAAGTCATCAACCAATTCCCAATATCAATGAACATACAAAATTCCACCATATAACCAAATAGATGCCTAAACACAGTTTATAATCCCCAGTGACGTTTAGATCCACCATATACTATCAATTTTTAGTAGGCCCAGAAACACACACAAGGATGTCCTTTGAGACTGACTCGCAACATAGTTTATTGCATAGAACCATGACAAAGGCAAATCCAGCATACATTATGTACCAGATATTGCGCTAAGATTTACGGTCCTGAATCACCTTGATCTTTTTATATATATGTATATACCAGAACTACCAATTAAAGGAGGTAAAAGAACAAAACAAAATACAAACACTGGATCTGCACCATGAGTTCAGAAACCCCAAGAAAAAAAAGGAAAAACTCCCAAGAGGTAGAAATGTAGGGCCCGACTTTAAGTCTAATCAGCGAGTCCAAGGCATTTACCAAACCAATGCCAGAGCTACAATAGCACTACAACACCTTTCTATCAACAACACACCAAACATATTTTTCACGGAGGAACTATTTATAGAGTAGTCCTTAAACCATACTGGCAGGGGTTACCAGCTTTCCCCGACCCATGGTGAATCCTCTTGTCCCATCTGGCATGCGAGGACCAGGAGGTTGCTTGTTAGCCATCACAGGTTGTTCAGTGTGGATAGGATGGCTCGAGGGTGGTGTGCCAACCATATGACCACCATTACGATTACTGTTGTACTGGCCACGTCCTCGACCCCTCCCTCCCCAGCCCCGACCTCTTCCTCGTCTCAATCCACCATCCTTTTCATTGAGAAGAGCCTCACCCTGTCCGAGGAAAATAATTAGAAAAACTATGTGAAAAGCTAGACTTAAGTTTAATTGGAATAAGAAATTGATCATTTTCTCTATAAAGAAAAGATGTATCGGATCTGGAACAGAAAACCAGGAAGGTAAACTGAACTTTGTTAGGTAAGAAACTAAATTCAGAAATTTGTTTGGTTATAAAATAAATTCAGTTAAATAAAATGAACCAGAAATTATGGCTCCTTACCACATGCTCATGTGATGCCTCGGATATTTGAGAAGGATCTTCCACCTGCTTCTCATTTGGCATGTTAGATGTGGAGACATCATCCTCTCCATCAATATCACCTTCATGCCCCTTTCTCCCTCGACCTGGCCCATGTTTTGTCTGGAGTTGCAATGGAGAAAAAAATCAGTAACAATTTGTATCTGAAAGATTTTCTTTGACCCTTCTAAAACCCTTTGAAGGAATGTTATTAAAGCATAGAAATGCACTTGATGTAAAAGAAAGAGAAAAAGCAAGAAACATCAATGGCAGTGGGAAATAGCAATCCAAATATGCTAGCAAGCTTTCAAGCCCTGTTTGCATAAGAAATGGGTTAGAATATACCAATATTTACAAATATGCTTTAAATCAAGAAGATCAGATATTTTTCATAACATATTTACCTTTTATTACAAACATATGTTCCAAAAGAATCAACATACTGTACTAATAATTTTGAAGTTTATCCTGATGTTGTGATGAAACATCACATGGTATCTTTACAATGTTTTACCGTGTCCCTTCACTTATTCTACAAATTTGTAAAAGGTATCAGCACAATTTCAGTTCAAGAATTTCCCATCTATAACCCAAGAAGAGTCAGATATGGGAAGCCTCTCAAAATTTTGTTTGCAAATAGCAATCTAATGACGAAATGAATCATTATGGATTTACTAAACATATATCAGAAAAAGCAAACTAATAGCATGACTATGATTGCTGAGGAAGCGTTCAGAATGCCCCTTAATGATGCTTGAAGAATATTCCATATTTGAACAGGGACAGAGTGAAAATTTGAAGGGCATAACAGCACAGCATTCTAGTTGAAGTGTTTCCGATGATGCCCGCACATGCAAAGCCAAGTTCCATTTAAAAGGTGACTTGGGGTAATCCCTGGGAATCATGGGATTGTGGGATCTGCTAACTCCCTTTCCATTTTCTGGTACATAACTCCCTTTCCCTTTGTCTCCATTTTTCAGTTCAACTTGAGGCTTCCCAGCACATGCATGAAATATCCTACTGATACAACAGCAGGACAGGCAAATACCCTTCACTGAAGCATTCTTTATGATCAATGAAAGAATCCTTCCAAAGAGTAAAGATGGCATCTGATGGAAGATGCATGTCTATACAATTGCAAAGCAAAGATAAATGTCAATACCATGCATTTAAGCAGCAAACGAACTCGGAGCCCACTTCTCCAGTTCCTCTCATCATTAAGTTCAGAAACCTGCATGCCAGGAATACCAATATGACTACAATATAATGTGACAAGAATACACAAACCTAAACTTACTGCTTTCTCAGCATCCTCAACAGTCTCGTACTCGACAAATGCATGCAACTGTACATGAATTAAAAAAAAAAAAATCAAAACATGAACGTGAGTGGAGTTTCATACACGAAATACACATGTCTATGCTACATTACAAAAGGAACATTTCTAAGCAGGCTATCTACAAGTCTTACCCAAGAAATTGAGTCTAAAACATACTGAAATTACAATGGGCTTTAAAGAAAACAATACAACTCTTCTAATCTTTAGATGTACAAATATCAACCTATACTTCAACAGTAGAATTTTAATCATGAAGACTTGAAATATGTTTGCAAATGTCAGATCCATGAGTTAAATGCTTTGCTGCTCCACAAAAAATCACATATGTGACAAGGTAGACAAATCCGCGTAACAGGCTAATAAAAACAACTACAAAGCTATAATACATAATTCCACACATATCCCATGAATCAGGAAAAAAAGATGTTGGAGCATAATTGGAAAAGGCCGTCTATTTTTTTAACAGTTGCATGTGTATGAAGTATGAACCATGAAGAATGAGAATAAATGACAGCCCAAGCATTCATTTATGCACCCATTTGTATATAGCTTATGCAAGATATTTATTTGGATGGCAGTCTGACATTTTAACAGAGTTTGGATAAATCCTGTTTATGCATCACATTACTCTTTCATGCCTTGCACAATTGCATGGCAGAAAAAAAGAACAAATATATTCAAAATCAAAAAGTAATTTTGATATCCACAAACCCCTTCTAAATATGTATTTCATTACATTCTTCTTGGCAGGTGACGTATGCCATTATAATGTACTTACATCAAAAATTCTGTATGGCTGTAAACAAAAATTCATGGTAATTGTGGTATGCTTATGCATATAGACCAGTTTTGTATCATGTACGCATGAAGTCATTTCCCTTAATAGTGTAATGATAAGAATTACTGCTGCTTCATTCCTTCAAAAATATAGTATCAGAACACATTAAATCCTTCATTAAAACTTCAAAAATACTCATAAATCATGGCATTCATAGCCCCTCCATGGCAGGATTAGGATCTTGCATCATCATTTCTGTGCCCATGTCATTGCCTGATTTTCAAAGCATTACCAAGATTCAGAAACCCAAAATCATCGTGGAAAGTTTGCTGGATCCCAACCAAACCTACACTTTGTTTCAGCCCCAGATCCCTTTATAATGTTCCTCCTTCTCAAGCTGACTAATACTGACTGTTAAATTTCCCAGACGCTACCATTACTATCAGTCATTTCAAACCTGTAAGGCTTCTATAAAGAGTCATCTGGCCACTAAGATTTAAATGTGGGCGGTATGAGAATCCTAGCAAGTATGCATTTTGTTTCGACCTCATCTGGCCTAAGATAATTTAAATGGTGTTTTTATCCTAACTCATAATGGAGTGGAGGAAAGGATTCATGTAGCCGACAATAATGAGTTAGGGATTAACGCTTAGTTGAGTTGAGTTGTTTTTAATCTGAAATCATCATTCAAACATCTGTTTGCTATGCGATTAATTTGCTTTGATGTTTTTGGATGATTGCTGGCCTTCCAACCAGTATGCAGTTAACTTGAACCTAAATGGAAGTCGTGTTGCCAAAGATGCTACTTTCAGTCATAATGTTATCTCAGGTCTAGTTATTGTAAAAACCTTTCTCCCAATTTGATAATCATAATTTGGTCTTACTCACTTTGCAGCTCAAAGTAAGCAAGTATGTTTGGGTAAGAAGTCATGGTTAAACAATCTTAGAGGTTATGGTAGGCTTATTATCTCCTACACAACTAGCAATCATAAGAATAGTTGCTGCAAAGCATTACCATTATCTGATGATCTTGGCACAGCCAGTACTTCTGTAGAATTACTAGAAGCATGAGAGGAAGAACATCTCCTCAAGATTATGGTCCATAATTTTGCTTAGACATTCGTGGGACCATAATTTTGCTTGTTACTGTCTTCCACTCATCTCATTTTAAAAATGGTGAACTCAATGCTTTGTTATTTCTAGCTGCTATAGTTCACTCATGTTGATACTAAGCCTGCCATATGGTTCCTCCATTGTTCAGTTCACCAGTCACCACTGCATTTACTTATTCCTGTTTTGAGCTTGTTTAGCATGATCTCATATTAAGAAGCACAATAGGGTTGCGGTGGTTTCTAATACATGAGTCATGTGAATCTCTCTCTTGGCACAATGTCCCCCTACTTCTGTCTATAAAGCACTGACGAGTCATGTACATCTATTCTTCCTTAATTTTGAAAAAATATATGTACATACACCCTTTCAAACTGAAAACATCTTATATAAAATCCTAAACATGGAAAAAGTATAAACAATGGCCCAAACAGAAAGGACATATCCTTTAAAATTATTCCCTACGACTGGTTATGTCAAAAGCATAATTTATACAATAAATGCAGAGAACCACAGCTTAAGCACTCATCATATAAGCTTGATCCGGAAGTATGATGTATCGCCTAAACAATGTAATATGTTGATCAAATAAAATTATTAACAGATAAAGATGCATACCTTGTTGCCAAAAAGCATATCAAGCTTTGTTGGTTTGTTAGTTTGAGCAGTTGTGCCATTTGAGGTCTGAGGATAGCATGTACGGATTGTATTTACACTGCATCACAGCATTGATTTTAAGCAAACGATGTTGAAAATTATTGATAGCAAATTTACACATGGAAAGAAACCTCTACCTCCCGACTGCAGAGAAAACCTTCATGAGGTTTTGGTAACAATGATCCTCAGGTAGATTTTCAGCCACAACAATGCGTGACTGAAAGGAAAAAAGGGAACAAACAAACCCATTATTTATACTCAGAGCACATAAAAGTGATGAATAAGTCCAAACAGAACTGACTATATGTAACCTGTAATTCTTCCATATCTAGTTCAGTAAAAGGCTGTTGACGTCTAACTTTCTTCCATCATCACTAACGACCTGCAAAATAACCATATCAGAGGTATGATAGATGGCATTATGACAACATAATACGGGCATAAGTGTAATATTGATGACTAGACTAGTAAATGTGTTTGTATCAGCACAACTGGGGGAAGGAGAGTTTGATTGGCATATATGTTGTGAATTAAAACCAGGTAAACATGGCCGAAGAACTTACAAGTTTTGATGATGTCCGGAGAGCCATAGCCAGCATAGAGTTGTTGTGAACCAGGGCTTTGATTTTCTTAAATGCTGCAATGACGGATATTGGCACTGCACACAACATAATGGTAATTTTAAATAACTAGGCCAATCAAAGCAGGCAGCCTAGATTTCCTTTTATTACTTTTCAGTAGATCAGATATATCATATTGCAAAAGGAGAGTGCATCCATGTATATTTTTGAGAGGAACAAGTGAACAAGTCATACAACCATTCAATTTTTAAAATAAGCAAAGGAACATTCCTTGTTTAGCTTGTTTTAACCACTGCTGAGCATGTTTTGGACTGCAAATTAAACCAGGATTGATGACCAAGCAAACCATAATACACCATACACTGCAGAACTGTATTGTGATGGTGGTAGTGTTGTTGGATCAGTATTAATATTTTTATTGGTCTTTTTACAGTGCCATCATTGTCTTTATTCTCTTTCTTGAAAGCAATGTTTGCTAAACCATAACGAACTAACCAGTTCAGAGCGCACCGAACTAGACCAATAAGTCACCGACATGGTTCAGTCAATCAAATCAAGATGCTATAAATCCCTCTCCCAAAGCCCTCTCCAGCTCTTCCAACATCCTTGAAGCCCTCACCTCCCCCTCTCCGACTCTCATAACTCCTCCGTCCTCTGTCCTTCGATGACCCATAGCATCCTATCCATATCTAACAACAATAACAACATCCTAGCAGGTGGGTCTTCTCTCTCATGATCCTTGCTACCAGATCCAGAGTCATCAGATGGCTCAATGCCCTCGAAGCCCCCGCATCCCCTCTCTCTTCATCTCCCGCCTCCTCCTCCGACCCTATCCTCTAATAACAACATCCCATCCATGTCCGATGACAATGATGGGGCCCCAGCCAGGTGAGTCCTCACTCTCCTAGTCTCCATCGCCACATCTGGAGTCCTCAGCCTCTCTCTCACTCTCCCCCCAACTCCTCTCCTTCTCCTTCTCCCTCTCCCTCCCCCCTAGTGCAGTACAATATGTGCTAGTACCACACCAAACAGGTCGCCGATTGGTACGACTCCCAATCCTGATTCAACAAACCTTGCTTGAAAGCATTTGAGATAAGGAAAAAAAAAAAGCTCTACACCAATACTTCTATGATTTTGTTTCAGTTAGAAAATAGTTTTCTATGGAATATTAACCATCTCTTGATTAAATGGGGAAGTAACATACAAGGGTTAATTTGTGCTAGTTCTCTTGTGCAAAACTTTGTGATATGGTTTTGTATTTTGTGGGGTCTTTGCTATGGATGTTTTCAAAAGGATTTTACTCGAAAATTGACAATATTAGAAGTCAGCTATGTTAATATCTTACAACTTTTGGAACAAAGATCATCATTGTTATGTACCAAAAAAAAGAAAGATCATTATGTTGGACAATTTGTTGGGCTGAAAGATCGATCCTGGAATTACCATATTTTGGGCATCATATTTTCCACCTTTTAAAGGATTGTCGCATGTTAAAAAACAATGTACATTGTGTGTTTAACTGAACTTAAATACTTAACAACCACCTTCCCAGAACATATTGTGCATGGGTGAAATATATTATGAAAGCTTTAATTCAACTAGATAGAGACAAAAAAATATATATTATTGATCCCACAATTCTTAACTTTTTTTAATAGTGTATTTTAAATGAGTTGTGGTACCCATTTTGTGAATGTGGTTGGAGAAATATAATTTAACAAGCATGAACACACTTTAAAGTTTAACCCTAAAAATAATAAAGGCTACCATTATCCTCTATGCAACTGATAGCCCTAGTCCCAATTTTTTTTGCTACTCATCAATAGAGATTCCCCCTTAAGCCCATCCATTATTGTTCATGGGACTAGTAGATGTTATCCCTTGCCACCCTCAAGAAGGAATCCCATAGAAATCTGCTAACACCCTACTCACCTAAGGTGTGATAGATAATATAGGGGTCTAAAATTCTAATATAGCTCACCTTCAATTTGTTTTGGGAACATTATAATTGAATGTCTATAGCATGACCAGTTTAGAGTTTAAAAAATATTTGCACGTTGATCATGATTGTTGGAGATAAGCTTACCTATTAAAAAAGAGCTGACAAGAATTAAATTCTATACATATCTCAGATCCCACCAAAAAATATAAAACATAAAATCAAAAGAAATGAAAATTAAAAAATTAAAATCTAATTAACAAAAATTATTTTACCAAATCCCTCTGGATCTTTACTAATGAACCTCATCAGGTGTTCAGTGGTAGCCAAGTTTACATCACTGAAATAATACTCCACCTGCAAATTTCAAAAAATGAATCTTGTTAAAAAAATAAAAAGAAAAAAAGAAAGCTATATTCAGATAGCATGATCTTACAAAATCATACATACAATTGAATTTTGCATCAGAAACTAATTGTGTTTGCAGCATAAAGCTAAGGTATAAAAAAATGAGTTACATAGCCAGGAAACAACAGCCAATATGAGCGATAGCAATTCTTATAGTTATTTCTTACAAGTAAGAACATGTTCGGCTACTTTATATCCAAAGAATTTTATTTAACAGTTAAAAGGGGGGGGGATCAGAGAAGAGGTAAATTCAACAAGAAGACATCATACTCTAATCCACTTTTTCAGAAAGTACTACATCAACTTGAGAGTCCATTGTAAAACGTGTACAAGTTTAATCAGAATGGATTGTAGAGCAACCAACTAAGCTGATCCTATCCAAAATGAGGACCACCAAGGATTTAAAAAAAAGGTTCAAAAGCATATCGACATTGTTATAGGTCAGTTGTACTCAGGCATTTCGGACAAATTTACACTATCTACCACACAAAGGCACACCATTCATTAGAAGCTCAGTTATAAACTCAATGTGCAGTTTTTATCACTTGGCTATGAATTAAGCTAACAAATATGGGATTCAACAAGGTTCCTCAAGTTAACTCAAGCACAATAAAACCAAACTATGATTATGCCACAAATAGTAATTTGAGTCATGTCAACTTGACAGTCAGTTTGCTCAGAAAAAGAGAGAGAGAGAGAGAGAAGCTCCTAAACCACAGCACTGAAATGCTATTCATTACATGTCAATCAAGTATTGAAAGCCAAACACGTTCAGAAAATCATAGAAAACAATTCAAATGGTCACCTGGTGCCCGATAGCATAGGAGCGAGATTTCTACAGTAGACAAAGGTTTAAAGCCTTATAAAGAGGATTTGTTTGTTCAAATATCACTCCCAAAGAGGTCACACAGTAAAGAAACGAGCTTTCTTGTGCTGAAAATGGTAGAGACCATATAGATACAAGCACTTTGTTGGATATCTTGACAGAACCTGGATGGATAGATTGGCTAAAATTCCATAAAGATTGGTTCCACTGCTAGAATTCTACATAAAACTACAACCAATTGATAATGATTCTCCTAATTAGCTAGTCACTCCGTCTATCATATCCATCAACTCAAAACCTATCCTTTGTAGTTGTTCTTTCAAGCATATGACATACTACACTAGACTTTAAAACAGAATTTGTGAACGCAAAATTAAAGAAAGAATTCGAGAAATCACTCACCTGCTTCGTAATCTTCTGAATAACTTCTTCCGAGAGTCCCTCCCTTGCCGGCGGAGCAGGATCCAGATCGGCCGGAACCGGAACCGTCTCCTGCTCCCAAACCCGCACCCCTCCACCACCATAGTACTCGAACGAGCCCGGCACCGGAGCAAAAACGTCGGGCTCGGCGGCGCTGGGTGGTAGACGTGCATCACCGGCGCCGAACCGTGGTGGATCGGCACCACCCGCGGCTTGCGGGCATCGATCCGATCCGCGGCCGCCGACCGGGGACAAACTCGGGCGCCTTGGCGTTGAGGCGGCTGGAGGAGGCGGTCCGCGAGAGGGCAGGATCGCCGGAATCCGCCGCCGATCGCTCGCCGGAGGCCCGATCTTCGGAGATTTCTAGGGTTTGGTGGAGGATTTCGTGGGCCATTTACCTTTCTTGGTGTAGGGTTTTTAAGCCCCAGAGGGCGGAGAATAGCGGAGAGGAAATTCTCAGAGCCAAGAGGGCTTCGTTCGTGGGGTATTTATAGGCTGACCCACGAAAGACGCCGACCCGGACAGGAAAGTTGGTTCGGAAGACCAAAGCGGTTTGCAAACGATACCATATTAATAAAATCACCTTTCTTTAATTTATCTACTAAAATGCCACCACTTCCACTGCATTGTGATTTGCTGGTGGCTGGATTACGTTTCTGGAGTTGAAACCTCGGGTGGCCGTCGGATGGTTTAAAGTAGGAGTGGGTTGGGTGAGTGCGGTGGAGCCCCGAAACAAGATGATTGGCCGATCGCGGTGCACGGGATCCGTTGGATCTGATCCTCTGTGAGATCTGACGGTCAATGGTTCGCAACAACCGGGGAACTCTCTGGGTCGCGTTTCGTTTGCGCCACTGACACCTTTTCATCCTTGTGAGTTGTGAGATGGGAAGCTTTCCTCGTACCGCAGTCGCTGCCCCATTGATTGTCTTACCAAAGAGTTTCACTGCACTGCGGGAAAAGTGCTACGGCGCCTAACAAGTGAATCTGCATGACATGTGGAAGGCGTAATTGGTTGTTGGTGCCAATAAATCTACCTAATTGCACTAATTATTTTTTCAAATACGGCACGCCAGCTGTGTGGGTTGGCTACACCGCTGCTACCCAAGAAGGATACTGCAATTTACATTAAGAACTCAAGTTTCAGAAGGATGGTCCAGTAGGGTATTATATGAATTATCAGGATAGGATTATTTTGTTATTATTTTAGCATCTGGACGAGGATGTTTAAAACATCTTTTGTCCTAAATATCAGAACAGCATGTCCAATTCTATAAAAAAATTGGGACAGATCTATTTCATAAATTTTAATATGAGCAAGTTCTTTAATCCTTACCATGCTTTAGCTCGATTGATGCCCATTATATCCACTTTCCAATAAAATACAAATATTTTTCAAATTGTTCAATAATCCTTGCTAGCTCTCGTGATGTTTAACTAGCACAATGATGATAGAAGTAGAAATCAAGGTTACAGGATACTTTTATATATATATATATATATATATATATATA
>KE504742.1:516673-527923 GCA_000441515.1 Elaeis oleifera
CAACAATAGCTAATTATGATGTAAAAAGAATTCTCGTCGATAATGAAAATTCGACCAATATTTTGTTCTACTCGATCTTCTCCCGAATGCGACTATCGACTGATCGGCTCGAGAGACTCTCTACGCCTCTAGTAGGCTTCGCTGGAGATGCCGTCACGGTGGAGGGAGAAATTGCCCTTCCCGTGACTGCTGGAATCGGACCACAACAAAACACCGTCCACCTAACCTTCACGGTCGTCCAAGTACCTTCGGCCTACAATGCCATACTTGGAAGATCCGGACTAAATGCTCTCAGAGTGGTAGTCTCAACATATCATCTGCTGGTCCGATTTCTGACTAGAAACAGAGTTGGAGAAATACGTGGGGATCAACAACTCGCTCGACGATGCTTTCAGATCGTGACTTAAAGCAACGCACCGAGGGATCCCCTGCCGATCGACAAGTTGGATCAACGAAAAGAGGAGGAACGGGGTGAACCGGCCAAGCAGCTGGTTCCATCCCAATAATAAAGAATCCTGAACGAGTGGTCAGGGTCGGATCGCAGTTGTCCGACCCGGAGCGACGGCAACTCATAGAGCTGTTGGAAGTCAATGCCGACGTATTTGCTTGGTCGACAGCGGATATGTCTGGCATTCCCCCGGAGACGATAACCCACCGACTCAACATCGACCCTGGTATGAGGCCGGTGAGGCAGAAGAAGCGGTCTTTGCTCTCGAAAGACAGAAGGCCATCGACGAAGAAGTGGACAAGCTACTCGAGGTGGGCTTTATCAGAGAAACTACGTATCCCGACTGGCTCGCTAACGTCGTTATGGTGAAAAAAACTAATGGAAAGTGGAGGGTCTGCATCGACTACATCGATCTGAATCGGGCCTGTCCGAAGGACAGCTTTTCGCTTTCAAAGATCAACCAGCTAGTGGATGCGACGTCCGGCCATCGACTACTCAGCTTCATAGACGTCTTTGTCGGATATAACCAGATCTGGATGGCACCCGAGGACGAGGAGCATACGGCTTTCGTGACCGCCAAGGGCCTTTATTGCTACAGAGTAATGCCCTTCGGTCTGAAGAATGTCGGAGCCACCTACCAGCGACTCGTCAATAAGATCTTCAAAGAATAAATCGGACGCAACATGGAAGTGTACGTGGACGACATGCTGGTGAAGAGTGCACAAACTTCGGATCATGTTCAAGACCTTGAAGAAACCTTCTGCACTCTACGACGACATCGGATGAAGTTGAACCCGACTAAGTGCGCCTTCGGAGTGACCTCGGAGAAATTCCTCAGATTCCTCATCTCCCAACGGAGAATCGAGGCCAACCCCGAGAAGATCAAGACGATTATCGATATGTGGCATCCGAACACCAAAAAGGAGGTGCAACAACTCAACGGAAGAATCATCGCGCTCAGCCGATTCATTTCTCGATCGGTCGAGAGATGCCTCCCGTTCTTCAAAACCCTGAGGCAAGCAAAGCACTTTTTTTGACCGGACGAGTGCCGGCGGGCCTTCGAGGAGCTGAAAAAATATTTGACTTCTCCGCCTTTGCTCGTGAGACCGAAGGTTGAGGAGACGCTGTACCTTTATTTGGCTACCTCCCCAGAGGCGGTTAGCTCGGTGCTCGTCTGGGAGAACGAGAGCCGAATTCACCATCCCATATACTACATCAGCAAAGTGCTCCACGAAGCAGAAACTCGGTACTCAAAGGCAGAGAAAATGATATTCGCCCTGGTCGTATCAGCACAGCGACTCCGTCCATACTTCCAGACGTACGCCATCGTGGTCCTCACCGACCAACCTCTGAGGGCGATCCTGCATCGCCCTGACACATTGGGACGGCTGGCGAAATGGACGGTGAGACTGAGCGAGTTCGACATTCAGTACCGACCGCGACCTGTTCTGAAAGCTCAAGTTCTGGTCGATTTTATCGCCGAGTGCCCGACAACTGATCAAGTGTCGGAAGATGGGAGCTGCAACGAGGCTGCGACCTCTGAATACGACCCCGAGTCAACCTGGGTACTGCACATCGACGGAGCCTCCAATGCCCGGAGGAGCGGGGCCGGGTTCCTGCTCACCAACTCGGAGGGAGTGGTCACCGAGCATGCCCTCCGATTCAACTTCAAAGCCTCCAATAATCAAACCGAATATGAAGCACTCATCGCGGGCTTGAGGGTGGCAAAGGAGCTCGGGATCGACAGCCTCAAAATCCTTTCTGACTCCCAGTTGATTGTGGGGCAGGTCAAAGGCAAATTCGAAGCACGGGATCCGACCATGGCTAAATATCACCAGAAAGTGGCAGATCTCGTAGCGCATTTCAAGTACTTCGAGATCTCCCACATTTTCAGGATGAAAAACACTCGGGCCGACGCACTCTCCAGGCTTGCGACATCCAACTACGACACTCTGGGTCGGACACTCGTAGAGAATCTCGAGCAACCGAGCATCGATAAGACTGAGGAAGTGCTACAACTGACGATCGAGCCGAGCTGGATGGATCCGATCGTTCAGTATCTGACCGACGGAACTAGTCTCGAAGACCCCGCGGAAGCCAGACGACTCCGGTGGGCGGCCTCCTAATATGTGGTAATGGACGGCCGACTTTACAAAAGATCGTTCTCTCTTCCCTTGCTGAGATGCCTGGGACCGACTGACGCGGACTACGCGCTCAGGGAGGTGCATGAAGGTATCTACGGGAACCACTTGGGGGCAAATCTCTGGCCTACAAGGTCCTGCGGCAGGATTACTACTGGCCCACCATGAAGAAAGACGCGGCTGAGTTGGTCCGGAGGTGCGAACCATGCCAAAGGTACGCCAACATACAACACCGACCCGCCAACCAGCTGACTCTTATTGTTGCCCCATGGCCATTCGCCCAGTGGGGAATCGACATATTTGGACCTTTCCCTTCGACGTCCGGCCAAAGAAGTTCATAGTCGTTGCAATTGACTACTCCACTAAGTGGGTGGAAGCCGAACCTCTAGCGTAAATCACCGAGCGAAAGATGGAAGACTTCATCTAGAAATCCATCATCTTCAGGTTCGGATTGCCGCACACCATTATCACCGACAATGGACGACAATTCGACAATCAGGACTTCAGAGAGTTCTATGCGAGATTTTATATCGCGCACAGACTAACCTCGGTCGGGCATCCGCAGTCCAACGACGAGGTGGAAGTAACCAACCGAACCATTCTGCATGGACTGAAGACCCGACTGAATGATGCCAAGGGACTCTGGGTTGAAGAACTGTACTCCATCCTGTGGGCGTACCGAACGATGCTCCGTGTCCCAACCGGAGAATCTCCCTTCAACTTGGCCTACGGAACGGAAGCAATGATCCTGCTGGAGATCGGGCTACCGTCAATCAAAGTCGAGCAGTATCGTGAGTCGGGCAACTTTGAGTGTCGGAGAGCCAACTTGGACCTCTTGCCCGAACTCCGACGTAAGGCACAGCTCCGTATGGCTTCCTACCGACAAAGGGTGGCCCGATACTACAATGCTAGGGTTAAGCCGAAGCTTTTCCAACCTGGAGATCTGGTCTTGAGGAAGGCGGAAGTCTCGAAGCTCCTGGACCAAAAAAAATTATCCTCGAACTGGGAAAGACCCTACAAAATAGCTGACATCTACCGGTCGGGAGCCTACCGACTGGAGACCCTAGAAGGAACGGCCATCCTCCGGACTTGGAATGCCGACAATCTGAGGTTGTACTATCAATGAACTTTGTATGCCCTCGTCCGGAATACAAATTCAGTTTCAAAACTCCAGAGTCTGGAATCTCGACTCTTCGACTGTGGGTCGGCGCTCGCTAGTAGTACGAGCCCCGACACCCCGACTTGGGCCCGACGTTCCGCAGAGAATCAACGACCCGATCGCCGACGATACATCGGACTCTTACGAAGACCGATATATCTACATTGACGGGAGTCATACTTCTTCTATAGTCAACTCTCGAGCAAAATGATTGGCTAACTTGCCGACTTGGCTCCGGCTAAGAAAGGCAAAGCGCCAACGCGACCAATGTCGCGTTCGTGACTTACCGACCAGATCACGACCGGTCGAAGGATATTCGGCTTACCACCGTTTATCACACGTCGCGACGTATGCACCCGATCAAGGTTCGGTAACGAAACTCGACTTGTCATCGTTTTCCGACTGAACATGTTGGACGCCATTCGACTATCGGATCCTACGGGATGATCGGGTCATCGAGCTATGTCCAAAGGTCGGTCGACCTTCGACTCGACGAACACGTCCGACTCACGTCCGGGCGACGGACACTCGACTTCGACCTTCGACTCGACGAACATGCCCGACTCACGTTCGGGCGACGGACACTCGACTTGACCTTCGACTCGACGAACACGTCCGACTCACGTCCGGGTGACGGACACTCGACTTCGATCTTCGACTCGACGAACACGCTCGACTCACATCCGGACAACGAACGTTCGACTTAGACCTTCGACTATCGTATCCTACGACCATCGAAACGATCGGTCTATAATCGAAACTCATCCTGCCTTCTCGGTAGCACGCGCTACCGACTATCTCGACTAACGACCTGGGATATTACCGAACGACCTAATAAGGTACGTCGAGTCTATGACTTTATGCTCAGGGAGCGTTTCGGCAAAGCACACGTCCCAGAACGCGTCCCAACATGCAAAAGGAAGAAAGTTGAAAAATTCTTGATTTCACTCACAAATATATCGAGTTTACAAAATTGGACCGAAGCCCGATTACAAGTATATAAAGCAAAACAAAAACAACAAAACTCCGATTACTCTTCGGAGTCGACCTCTTCAACCGAGAGAAGCTCGGGGGCAACCGGCGTGTCCGCTCGAGTCGGTGCTGGATCGGAGGTCGGGGCCGTCTCACCTTCGGCAACCTGCTCCGGGACGGCTTCCTCCACCGCAGTATGATCTCCCGATGATGGGTCGGCCACTTCTTCTGTGACTTGGTCCTCCGACCCTGGGGAACAATGCCACCGAGGTCAAGCTTCGGGTACAGAGTCTGGACTGCGTCCCGAGCGTCCTCGTACCCCACCCGGTACAATGCGAAGCCGCTTTCCAGGAGCTCCTCCCGATACTTGTCGGAGCCGCGGAAGTCCTCCACCGCCCGATCTAATGACTCCTTCGCCGACTCCGCCTCCGTCTTCGCTACGTCAGCGTCAGCTTGGACGATGGACAAGTCCTCCTCGATCTTGGTGAGGTTCTCCAGGCTAACCCGGAGCTGCTCGCGCTCGGCCTCGAGTTCGACGACGACGCCGTCCCGCTCGCGCCGCAGTCGGTGAGCGGTTCGACCCTTACGCTTGACTTCCTCATGGGCCGACTTGAGTTCGGCCCCGAGGTAGCCAAAGCGTCGGTGAGACGAGAGATTTCATCCTCAAGCCTCGCCTCTCGATCGATCGACAGCCTCAGCTGCTCGATCAGTACCGTCTTTTCAGCCTCTGCGGTCTTTGCCTTGTCCTTCCAGGCCGTCCGGACGTTCCCAAATCTCCGGTATCTGGCCTCCAATTCAGATATGGTATAAATCAACTGCAAACAGAAGCCGACTGTCAGAAAGATAAAATAGTAAAGACAACAACGAAGGAAGGAGGCGAGGCAGAACTTACCCGATCATGATCGGGTAGAAAGAAGACAGCATCTCGGTCACCGGCCGAGTCTTCAGAACCTCCCGGTTGGTCGGGAGGAGGGTCGCCTAACACAGTCTCCTGGCCAAGTCGTGGTTGGCCAGGGCCGATCCTCTCTCGGGGATCCGGATGCAGGGCGACACGGCGCGGTCCCCGACCTTGCATCGTCCGCTGGGGCCATCGGGGCCTTTCCCCGATCGGCCGCCCACGCCCGTAGGTCAGGGAAGGAGGGGAAGCTCGAACTTGATTGAGCTCCCCCCGAAGCCGCAACGGGAGCCGCTGGAGGATGTTCGGGCTCCCGAGCACCGCACCGGGCTTCCTCCACCGGCAAAGCCGCCGACGCTCCCTCGGCCATGCCCTCCACCGGCTGCTCCTCTGATGGCACTGCCGGCGCCGACAACGCGATGACCGGCTCTGACTGATCGGCCACCGACGCGGCGACGGTCGGGGGCAACGTCTGGGGCCTTTTGGTGGGCGTGAAGGCCCGGCCCCAGACGCCGGCCTCTTCTTTGCTGCATATTGTCGGATCTTGGTATCTGTCGGTCTCATCCTCAGTGACGTACCTACAATTCCAATAGAAGAATCAGTACGGGTTTGAAGACAAACGAGAAATGAAAAAGCAACCGAGGGTCGGACAGTACCTAGACGGGGGATCAGGCTCAGGCCAGCGTCATAAAGAGCTTGTTCGGTGACAAGCTCTCTCTGCTTTGGTACCGACATGTCCTTAAGTCGGTAGAAATCCTTCCGGTCGTCCGCCTCCACTCGACTGTTCTCGTTCGGCCAAGTCAGAGGCTCGTCCCAGCGGAAGGGAACCCCCAAGGAGAGGAAGAAGAACAAGAAGAACTGGTTCTTCCACCCATGGATGGATGATGGAAGACCAGTGATAAAAGAGAGACCCCTCCAGAGATTAAAAACCACCATCCTTGGGCTTTAGGGTGGGGTCGGAGGACGAAGAACGTCCGAAAGAGAGAGATTCGAGGGTTGGTCGGCAAAAGCCAACACAACAAAGCAAAACTGATTATTAACCGAACTGAGTTCGGCGCCAGTTGCGTCGGACAAAGTCCGTAATAATCAAGAACGTTCCGGACGAACTCCGAAACCGAAAGACGAAGACCGGCCCGAAAGTCCTCGACGTAAAGCGCCACCTGGTCCGCGGACGGGTTGTTGACCCGTCCCTCAGCCCCAAGGGCGAAGAGCCGAAACTGCTCCGGGATACTGTACTGATCCTGGAGCCGATCGACATTCGGCCCCGAAAGTGAAGAGACCTCCACCTCCGAGGTCGACCGAAGATCGTTAGTCGGATTTTCGACTGACCTCCCCGAGGAGAGGTTCTGGCCATAATGCTAGAACCGAGGAGAAGAAGAAGAAGGAGAAGGAAACCCAAAAAAAGCGAGAAGGAACGGAAAGGGACAGAAGACTCGGAGAAACTTTCGAGGATGAGAGCAGGGACAACTACTTGGGACAAAGGGGACCGCTCGGGCAGAGTCTCTGCAGCAGAACTGTAAAAAGTAAGATTTTGGATGCAGGTGACCCTATATATAGAGCCCCTCAACGGCTGAGATGAGAACGCGCCCGACGAGGATCTCCCAGATGATTGACACGTGGCGGCATCCGGGCCTTCCCTCGGTTTGACGATTCGACGCACCTGCCCCAGATCAAGCCACGTCGCCTCCATCCGCGTGAACGACTCCGGCCCAACGACCTCCCGACACGTGGTGGACGAACTGCACCTCTGGATTAATTCGCTGGCGGCGGTCCGCGTTCCCGATGGGGCGCCTGACGGCGGTCCGTGCTCCCAGGAGAACACCTGACGGCGGTCCGCGCTCCCAGGGGAACACCTGACGGCGGTTTGCGTTTCCTAGGAGATGCCTGACACCGGATCATCTGACACCGGATCGTCTGACACCGGATCATCTGACACCGGATCACCAGATCGTCTGACACCGGATCGTCTGACACCGGATCGTTCGGATCATCTGGTGGTGAGATCGACAGGATCGGGGCGTGACGCAATGAAGATCCACTCCTTTCGTCCGACGCCCCGCCCATGTGGAAACGCAGGCCGACACGACATCAGACTCAAGAGTGGGGGGGCAACTGTTGGGATATACCGACTGCCCCGACGCCGACTCACCAACAGACCCGACGCCGACTCACTGACTGATCCCGACACCGACTCATCCTCAACATGGATCGATCAACGATCGACTTTATCCGTCCGACGACGGACGACACCGACAATGACTACCAACGACGTCCGGCTCGAGTGCGCTGGCCGGACAGGCCAACGCTCCCTCCGACCGTCCGTGAGGCCGAACCTGTAAACATCGACTCCCTGTCGGGTGGGGACGGCCGACGGTCGACTTCTGCAGGCCCCTTTCGGACGCCGACTGTGCTCCCGAGTCGGCACCCGGTAGCCAAGTCTCGACGTATAGTCGGCTAGCGCTCTCAAACGCCGAACGACCGGCATGGGCTGCAGTCCTGCCAAGGACATGCTGTACGATCGTCAGGGAGCGCTGTCCTGCCAAGAACACGAATTAATTCAAAGATCTGTCAACCCATCAACGACATGACAACCCCGGCGATTGGACAGCTTTCTAGTTGTCTACATCATTCGACGACGGGACCATACCGCCTCCCACTATAAACGGGTAAGGCAACAGCTCACGGTAAGATGGTTGGAGAAATTCTATTCCTCTCTCCATCGCTGAGTCCCCTGATTCCTCTCTACTGTTGCTTAGTCTCCACTCTGACTTGACCGTCGGAGGGTCTCCGTCGGAGGCATCTCCGGTCAGTGTGAACTTCTCTTGCAGGTGCTCGCTCCCGACGACCAGACGATGAAGGGATTGGCCGCAACACTACTAATTATGATTAGGTTGAGATATTACAGACATGACATCTGACATCAATGATGAAGGTAAACTTTTCACTGTGAGCACATTACCGTAAAACAAAGTCTTATTGGAATCTATTTATGCTAAGACAGGGAATCCAGCAACTATTGCATTTGGATCAGAATTTTAAATCTAAAGTAGCATCCAATGTTCATATCGGGTCGAAACTCTGTTACAGTAGATGGTGTTTTATCAATAATTGGATTGTGCTCTCACTATGACCCTTGAAACTTACGAACAGGGTGCAATATGGCCTCTTCCCTGTTTCCGAGACTTCTTGTCCAGGATCCAAAAAAAAATGTCTGAGGCACACTGCCTTTACTTGTCAAAGCTTAGGTTTGCCTGACACCAATAAATTATGGTAGTCTTCGGTCATGCTCATGGACTTGACCATCCCCTGCACCACCTTGAACAGCAATCAATTCCTCCAACTAAAGTCTCCCAGGCTGAGAATCTTGTCCTTTTCTAAATAATGTTCCCTTCAATGATCTTTATTTCAGAACAATTTTAAATCAGTTATCACCAAGATGGCCATTTATTACAGGGGAGGAGTAGGTCAGTCAAGAGCCAACTGAATGGCTTAATTAGTACTTCAGACGCTATTGACTCTCATCTTTTCTGAATTTGATTTACCTGTGGACTGGACCTGTTAGTCTTTAGTCAGAGTTCATGAAACTACCATGAACAACTTGATTTTTTTACATGCAAGTCAATTCCTAGACCCTGTATTAAGTATGCCCTGTTGCATTTTTGATATGTCGAGAAGCTCGGTAAACAAAAAAGTTTCTTGCATCAAGGGGTAATTCAGCTACATGCAAGTGTAGAAACTAGGAAGTGTTGGAAGTGAGTCCAAACAAGTGCATGCTTTCACTAAAAGCAAGTGCATTTGAGAATCCTTGGTGTGATAAAATGACTTTATTGATGTCATAAAAGTGCCTTGTTGCTCTACTTTTCATTATCTTAGTGAAGTAGATATTCTCCCATTTTACTAAAAATCAAAAAGGCGCAAGTTGCTTTTAGTAGGCATAACTTTATGATGAATCCAGTCAGAGAATTGCATGCCAAAGAAGCAGAAAACACTTCATTTACCAAAAAGTTGAGCAGAAGTGCAAGTAAATGTGTTTAGATTACAATGCTCTGGTGACTATTTTTTTCCCCATAGAACCTCAAGATTTATAATCCCTCCAATCCATTTAACCCTGTGAAAGGTGTGGCATTATTGTTTAGCCTATGTTTTCGAAATTGAATAACTTTTCTAACATCATCCCCTTCTTGATCCTGCTTTGCATTATGACATGCGAACTTTAATATTGTAATACTCTTTTAAGCCTTGTGATTCCCATATCCTGCATTACTTTGTGCCATGTGGTTGGCTGCCAAGAACCTATTTTTGAGCCTATATATATATATATATATGTATATCGGATTCCTTTTCAACATCATCTCTTCTTGACCTTTCGCAGATTTATTTTTGCATGACATGCAAACTTTAGTATTGTAATACTGTTTCAAGCCTCGTGATTCCCATGTCCTGCATAACTTTGTGCCATCTTGTTGGCCACCACGAACCAATATTTTTCCCTATATTATTTTAAAAATTGAATAACTTTTCTAGATCATCCCCATCGTGATCTTTCACAGATTTATTTTTGCATTATGACATGCAAACTTTAATATTGTAATACTCTTTCAAGCCTCGTGATTCCATATCCTGCATAACTTTGTGCCGTGTGATGCCAAGAACTGATGAATCCTTTGTCTAGTGGGTTGGCAGAGTTGAGCTAATGAGCATGTGTCATATATCTAGTTATTTAAAGCCTCTCTGGGCAATCTAAATGCATACATTCATGCATACATATAATTTTCACATGCAATTTCAAGAAATTTATCTAGTTATTTAAAGCCTCTCTGGGCAATCTAAATGCATACATTCATACATACATATAATTTCACATGCAATTTCAAGAAAATTTTTGTAGGAAAGCCATTGCGTACTATCTCTATAAAAGAGGCGGAAGGAGAAGCAAATAAGCCATGCTTTATGCCACTCCCTTTGGCATGATGTTGTTCAGACATCATCTGAAGAAATTTTTCAAAAAAAAAAAATCAAGTAATAATCTGAGGTTGTGATAGGGGTGACACTTACTAGTATGTAGGTTGAGAATAATAGCTTTGTGTATTTAAATAGGGTTAATTAAAGTGAACGTTGAATGTTTCAACTAGAATAGGTCTGGTCAATAAACTTGTAGTTATCATATGCTTCACGTCCAAGTCCAACCTACAAGACCAATCTGGCCCAAACTGTACTCCACCCGATTAAAACTACATCAGCTTTTACCAAATTTATCAAGTCAACTATTTGTTGAATGGTTAATTAGGTCAATCAGGAGCAACTAAAATAGAATTAAATTTTCATTTGATTAATCTAAGTTGCTTGACAGAAGAGCAAATTCATCATTTTTGCATTGGGCTTGGATTGTATCTTTCATGCAAAAAAAAAAAATAATTTAAACAAATCAATCTATATTATCTACTTACACATATATTGGAACAGATATTGTATGATCTCATGATTGGCATCGTGAGAGAAGATCAATCGTTCATGCTTGTGAAAGATACAACTCGATTTTTCTTGGCATCCAATGAAAATATCTAAACAAAATGAGAAAAAGGGAGCCCAAATTATATAAATTTAGAGCTTCAATTTAGGTAACCCAAAAAAAAAA
>KE504742.1:560851-576602 GCA_000441515.1 Elaeis oleifera
TGAAATGAATGCTTGAATCTCTTCTTTTTTTCTCCTTTTAGTGCCTTTATATCTTCAATAGATGGTAGAGAGTAATCTGGACAGGATTAGAACCGTTGGAGTGTATTAAATAAGTATTAAATACTGTCAAAATGAGCTGAAAAATTAGTCGTTACGAAGATTTTTCGTCACAGGGGTCGACTCATAGGGTCGTCCCCTGCACAGGGGTCGACCCTATGAGTCGACCTCTGTGGTGCAGAACAGAAAATCACTGTTCTGTATCTTTGACTTACACAGACAAAAGAGGTCGACCCCTAGGGTTGTTTCCTTTGGGTGTGTCAGTCAAAAATAGCGTGCCGTTCAGCCCCTTTTGACAGGAGTCGACTCATAAGGTCGATCATTTTTTTTAAACTTGATTTTTTCTCAAAATATACATCCAAAAAATATAAAATTACCTCCAATAGATCATAAATCTTCTGTTCTTGCTTTTGAAGCTTTCAAATCAGAACTTGATTAAATTATGATTTTGTCTCTGAAATACAATAAATCTTTTTCTAAGCCAAAATCATTAGTAACCCTCTCAAATATTTTGTAATCATCAAAATCAATTCATGGAGCAACAGGTGCCAATCTTAGGTATTTCTTGAGTTCATCAAATGCAGATCGGCATTTTTCTAATCATTTGAAATCCTTTGTTTGTCTTATCATTTTGAAGAATGGGAGGTACTTTTCGACCGATCTGGAGATGAATTGACTTAATGCTGCCACTCTTCCCATTAGGTGTTAAATTTTTTCTTATTTGTCAGATGATTCATCTCCATAAGTGTTCGAATTTTTTTTGGATTAGCTTCGATTCCTCTCTGAGTGACCATGAAGTCTAAAATTTTTTGAAACTTACCCAAAAGTGCACTTGCTTGGATTCAGCTTCATCTGATAGCGCCTGAGCTCATTGATGGCTTCGTCCAGATCGACGATATATTGGTCGACTTTGATACTTTTGATAAGCATGTCTTTCATATACACTTTCATATTGTGACAGATCTGGTTCTTAAAAATCTTGTTGATCAGGCACTGGTAGGTCATCCCTACGTTCTTTAACCGAACAGCATCATCTTATAACAGTACAGCCCTCACTCCATTATGAAGGCTATTTTGTCTTTGTCCTCAGGTGCTATTTGGACTTGGTTGTGGTCTGAAAATGCATCCATAAAGTTTAAGAGCTTATGGCCTGAGATGACGTCCACCAACTAATCAATCCTTGATAAAGGAAAGCCATCTTTGGGATAAGCTTTGTTGAGGTCGGTATAATCGACGTAGATTCTCCACTTGTCATTGGCCTTCTTTACCATAACCATATCGGCGATCCATTCCAAGTACTTGATTTTCTAGATGAATCCCATCCTGAGGAGTTTGTCGACTTCTTCATTGATCACCCTCTATCGCTTTGGTGTGAAGCTTCTTTCTTTTACCAAATAGGATGATGTTGGGAATTGACATTCAACCTATGAGTGATGACATCAGGAGAAATATCTGGCATATCGGATGCCGACCAGGCAAAGCATCAACATTAATCCGAAGAAATTGATAAACCGACCTTTGAGATGTTCAGACAGCTAGCTTCCGATCTTGATAGTTTGGCTCGGATCTTTTCGAGCATCACTTCAATGAGCCCTTCTACTGGTTCACCTTAGTTCTCAAGTCCCTCCTTCCTCAAGTCTAAACCTTCGACAGGCAAAGTCTCTTTTGCTTGTTCCCTAGACCGTCATCATGAAGCACTCTTTGGCGAGCATGTGATCGCCTCTCATCTCTCCTGTCCCGTTCTTGGTCAGAAACGGTTCGGATTGTCCGACAATTATGTTGTACATTGAAGATATTTGGACCATGAGGAAGTTGAAGAGGACGATCGCTTATCAAGATGGTCTCCCCACTATAACGGGTAGTCTAAATTCACCTTCTATAGACACTGAGTTGCCAGAGAAGCCGACCAGTGGTGTATTGATGGGTTTAAGTCGCTCCTCAGGAAAGCATTATAAAATAAGACATCGATGAAATTTCATTATCAACCAGAATCATAATTCGCTATCGTCGTTGACATGATGACGGCATCATTATAAGGAGTTCGGCTCCGACTACATCAGTGTTAGAAAAGAATAACATCATCAGAAGGAGAGTCTGCTTCCTTGATTCATCGCTTCTTGTGCTTGGACCCTTCATCTCCTTTCTCTCTTGCTTCCTTGCCTCCGACGAGACCCAAGATCATGTGGATCATGCCAGTCGTCGAGAGGTTATCGCAGTATCATTAGCATCAGTTGATGCCCAATGTGACTCCTCGACTGACCCTTTGCCCTTATTTTAGACATATCTCCCAAGATAGCGTTAGCGAATGAGTCCCTCCATCGCATCTCTCAGCTGGCAATACTCCTCGGTGTCATAGCTATGGTCCAGTTGGAAGTAGTAGTATTTCTTCTTGTTTCTTTGACCCGCTGGTGCCCTCACCTTTTGGGGCCATCGTAAGATATCCTTTCCTTCAATCTCCATAAAGATTTGAGCATGCAGGGTAGAGAGGAGTGTACTCCCTAAAGCGATGTGGATAGCTCTTCACCTTCCTTTGTTTCTGGGGTGACTCTCCCCTCTTCTTTTAGGGCTCCACGATCACCATCGTGGGCCTTTTGCTGTCGCCATTCTTTCTCCCTTGGTGTCGAAGTGTCTCTTCCTCCTCGGTCTGCACGTATTTTCATGCCCAAACAAAGAGTTCGGCAAAGTCCTTCGAAAAGTTCTTATTCAGGAAGAAAATCAGATGTTCATCTTTAAGTCCGTGCTTTAGTGCCGACACCGCGAGGATCTCATTAAAATCTTAGACTTCCAATGTGGCTGCATTAAACATGCCACATGGTCCCTCAATGACTCACCTTCTCCCTGCTTGATGGAGAAGAGCCTATCGTTGTTTCTCGGCTATGGCCTTTAGCTGTTGAAATGCAGCACAAATTGCCTTCCAAATTGCTTAAATAAGTAAACAAATCCATGCGGAAGACTGGAGAACTAGATCCTTGCACTTTTCTTGAGCATCATTAGGAAGGCTTGGCAAAGGAGGGTGTCAGATATCCCTTGCAGTATTATGAGGGCTTTGTAACTCTCCAAATGGTTGAGCAGATCGGTAGTGCCATAGTACGACTCAAGCATGGGTATCTTGAATTGATTCGAGATCGGTTCATCCAAGATTTTTTGAGAGAAGGGAGGCTAGGTCGTGAAGCGGAAGCCGTCGATCTAGTGATGGTCAACTTCCTGAAACTCGTTACCCAATGCTTCAGTTTTTGTACCTTGCTCTCAAGCTTGCTCTCGTACCGAGAGCGGTGTCGACGTGGGAAGAGGCTTGAAGTGGAGTTCTCTTTGGAGGGCTCCAGTGATCGATCTCGTCGATAGCCTCCCTTGGAGCTTCGAGGGCATTAGGGTGAGCAATATGAGGCTAGCTCAATCGATAGAGATCGTCGGTGTGAAGCCAGAGCTGCATTCATCGGCCTCTGCCCTCGTTTGAACCACTCTACATGGGTCCAGTGGCTTCTTTGTGATGGAGCCACTGGGGGAGTCTGTGTCCTTTCTGTATCAAGCTACTGCAGCTGCTGCACAGCGGCTATGAGCACTTGGACCTGCTCCGCCAGAGCAGCAATCAGGTCTGGATGGACGATAGCATGTTGTTGGGGAGCTTGCCTCCTGGTGCTCCATCAATTGGGGCTGCTGTGCAGTGCGGATTGTCGGTGCGATATGGTGAGGTAGTTCTGAGATCGAATTTTCACCATCTTTTTTAGAAATGGGCTGACCCTTCCTCTAGCGCCAATCTATTGCTTCTTCTCCTTGAGGTTTATCGAAGTGACGATGTGGATCCTAAAGGACGATTCGTGGGGACAGTCATATGTTGATTCGGGGCATCGAGAATCTATAAAAATAAGTCCGCATGCACCGAAGAGGGAGATGGGGGGTTCTTCTGTAGGGGATCCTTCGGTCCTTAAGTTAGAATCCAAAATTCTTCCTTTTCCTTTCTTCTTTTTATAGAAGAATTTGATAGGTTGTTAAAGCCTATTAGAGTCTGAGAGGTGGCTGTCATAAGGCCAAGATAGTGGTGTCAGCGAGTTGTTGCAATGCCGGTCGCCCACATTCGGGGTGTAGTGGTAGATTCCATGTGCCTGGAGAGTCCCGTGGCATCCGAACTGGAGGATGGTGCATGGAAGACAGGGGTGGAATGGAATGAGACAGATAGGTGCTGGACAACGTTGTCCTAGCCGAGGTCCCGATCTCTTGTGTGTCATCGGCTTATGGCCGATGTTCGTGATTGGTCGGGGGTTAATGCCTGGTGTTGCGACCTAGATCGATGATAAGTTACGAGCAATCGGGTCATGATGCCATATATCTGCCATGTTATCAGGAGGTGGCCATGCCATCTGATAGATGAGATATGGCCCCACATATACCATTTCAAAGTTACAAATGACATAAGAAACCATTAGTAGTTGGGACAACTCACTGCCATAACTATAGTTAAGCCAAAAATATGCTAAGAAATTAAGAAATATCATTTTCATAAGAACTAAATCCTTATGTGCAACAGGTATATGAAACTTGTTATATTTTCTTTTTTGAAATCCAGCAGATTCGCTCTGGGCAAAGCCAAAAATTTGGTAGATACGCCTATTGGATTTAACCATGTAGATAGCGTGCTTGTATATATCATAATACTTTGTTTGGTGATTATATAAGGTTGTTTCTTAGAAGATGAGGTGATATTGCCTTCCTTTCATTTTCAGACTCATTCTTTGTAATACAAACTCTTAAACAACCCCATCACTCCCATTCCCATATACTAAAACCAAGAAACTAATATTTTTAAAAAGAAAACAAACAAAAAATTCAAGTAGATTATGCACATATGCACAACGGATGTTACAATATTTGAATACAAGCTTGAATTTGAAGTCAAATTGTTTGTGATTAAAGACAGTTATAATTTTGATTCTGGATTCCAGCTTGGGCCAGCATATGTCGTACCTGACCAGGTTCAACATGTATTTGGGTCCAAATGGAACAATATGTACAGAAGGGTTGGACTTGTTGGCGTCGGACTCATCTCAAGTTGAATTGAGCTGGAGCTTCCTTGCTAAATCCAATCCATATTTCTGCAATAAAACTTCAACAACCAATATAAACCCAGCCTACATTATAGTGTAAATTTTGGAGTCAAAATCAACAAGATCCACACAACCTGCATTTGTTTGGATCTCATCAATTTTAGATTTCTCTCTCATGGATTCAGTCCACCCTAAGTAGATTTGATCTGGATCTATTCAAGATGAAACTTGAGTTCATCCTTAAACTAAAGTCACGTACCACTCTTTGTTCAAAAGCCCTTCGATAGAGGAAGACTCAGTAATTTAAACCATAGACCTTTCCACATTATTATATGGAACGCAAAAATATCAGTAAAAAAACTTGGAACACCAATCAAAATCTAAGCAGTGACCTCTCTCCAGGCTAGAGTTGATCATGGGCCTGCCATCAGACCTAAACTGTATTCATTTTTAATCTATACATTCTGTAACCAAGCCCAGCTCATGATCATCTCTACTGGAGGCCAACTGGTATCTTCAAATGGATGCAACATCCAGCTTTGGGCCACATTAACAAGCAATACTGCAGTAGCAATCTATCTTAATAATAATAATAATAGCAACAACAACAATAATTACTTAGTGTTATCTCTGATTCTCTTCTTGACTGTTATGTACTTCAGAGTTGTCTCTAATACGTAATAAGGGCTTTTTTTATCGCTTCAAATATTTATCAATATCAGATATAAAACCTCCTCTTATCACTAAATGAATACCAAAAAAAAAAATCCATATATTTTGCATCAAACCCCTTTTATGAACATTTTTGTTAATCCAATACATCATGGTTCCTGGTTAAATTAACTAGAGCTAGTAAATGATCATTCTACGCCTAGTTACTCCTAACTAGGGTCCACCAACTAATCCTTTTCTCCTATTCCCATAAGAAGGTACCCCGTAATAGTTTTCAAATAAGATTGCGTTTAAAAATTTGTTTCTTGGACTGCTATAGTCACAACAAATGTCCATAATTTGCTTCTTGGGAAGCAGTGGGTGATAGGAGGCAAATTGGAGACTAACAAAGCCTATTTTTCATAGCAGCAAACCTCGGGTCAGCCTCCGGCTTCCATAGGTAAATTTGATATTCTTGTTAACATGATTACATTGCTTATTAATCCTACTTCCTTTGGCAGGGTCTGGCAACGTAATTTATAGAGTCACCACGGTAATCAAAAATCAGTGGTGGTCCTTATCTTGGGACGATCTAATCCCTAGTAATCTAAGATCATCATATTTGATATATCATGATTTGGAAATTAAAGATCTATAAGTAACATGTTTTATATATCGTGGAAATCTAAGATTACTGGCCATATAATATCAAAAATATTTCGGACATATGTTATAAAAATTTTGTATATATTCTTGTTTTTTTGAATTAAGAATTTAAATACGTATACTGATTCTTATAATTGTTATATTCAAATAAATAAAGTGATTAAGCAAATCATGATTTCATAATACAAAGCCATCATCAGCTCATCAAAGATAAAGGCTTTATTGTTAATCCAAAAAGAGAGAAAAAAAATAGTTCTCAACTCTTTTCATTCCTTAACTTCTAGATTACCTGTATCATAGATTCAACCATCTATTCTATTACAACTTATATTTTTACGAAGCAGGGAGCAAATATATCAAGAAAAACAAGGATGATATGATGCAGATGGAACCCAAAATCAATGATGCAGATGGAACCAGTAATCATTCTAAGTAGTACCTCCATATAATTCATAGTATATTTCTCCTTTAGGTATATAGGTTTCTTATTATTCTATTATAAGTGGAAGGATGGAAAAGAAAATTTCACCAAAAGAAAGAATGGAAAGAAAATATTTTATATTTGATAGAGGGAAAATATTTTAATTACTTTATATATCATACAGAAACTTGGCTAGATTGAACTAAGGTATCATTGATCTTACTTTCCTTGAAGCTATTCTGTCTCCTTTTTTTTTTTGGAGGGGGTGGGGTATGGAAATCAACGAGGTCTCAAAAGAAAATATAACCCAAAGTTTACGTTCTTTGATATTACTAGTACTTTTGGCCAACTAGTCTATTGGCCCATTATGCTCTATGAATATTTGGCTAATGTGAATATGTATAGCTTACCATCTCAAAAGGAAACGACGATGAATCCAATGTTCAGACATAATCCAAGAAATTTATGCTCAAAAAATTCTGATTAAACATCTTAGAAAATAGATAGATTTATCAGAGAAAACTTTAGAAAAAAATTTATGTATCTCGAATCCTATACAAAAAAAAATCTATGTATCTCGGATATACAAATAGATCTATAGGATGAAAAATATGATTTTTGCATTGACATCCATTCTTAGAAAAGAAAGGAAGTCAATCAAACATAAGAAATTAAAAGATCAAATATCAAAAGTCAAAAAAAAAGAAAATAAAATCAAGAAATCACTATGACCGAAAAAGGAGAAATGAAAAAAATAAGATGAAAATTCAAATCCCTTACAAGCAGCACTTCCTCGTAGATGCTCTTTAATGGCCCTTTCCCGAAAGACACTTTCCTAAAGTTTCCCATATGCAATACATAAGGATTTGTCCAATACTCAAGTACTGGATCAAGGTGTAAAAGTTTTCCAAAATTTTATCCTAAGATCACTGTGTTGGGATGATTTTAGATACCTATCCTCAAATATGCGTTTCACATCGCTGAATTGGGTCATGATTTAAGAAGTGGGGATGACCTAGGATAACTACCACATAAGATTACTAGAATATAACCACATATAGTGATCTTATTATCTTCATCCAAATCATCCTTGATCCTAGGTGAATCTTATTATCTTCGTAACAGTCTACATGAGACACATTGATAGATTGATGTTCAAACAAGACGTAATTTACCACTTAGGCTGGGTCAGTATCATATTTTGTCTAAGTTTACCACTTTCCTTCTAAGCATGCAAGATGGAGCCGAAAGCATTTGATTGCACACAACTAAAAACTGCTTGCACCATAAATTTGTCTTCTTACGGCCCTTAACAAGCAAAGAACCTTTAGACCTAGACCTTTGGCCCCTCGCTGATAATATAAAAGCTTTTGACTTCGTAACCAGATCTTAAATTCAGTATCCATTATCCAACAACGTAAATTTTATGCCATCTAGTCTTCATTGTGCCATGTCAGCCCAGCCAAGAATTCTCCCCGTATCTTTAGGAAGTGAAACTGTGTCAACTGGGCCTAAAATTCAAACGAACAGTGAACAAAATAATCAGAGTTTTCAATGCTTGGTGTTTAGAATCAAGCATGCCTTCTTTGACTATAATTCTGTCCCACCGAACACGTTTCCTCTCTTATGTGGACATTTGGCAACTGCATGCACGATGCTCCAGAGCTATCTAACGGTAGATCACAATGGCGTGGTCCACCTTCAAACACCACAATTGTTGAGCATCGAATTGGAATTGGATTAATCCAACCCTAAAGCGGAACCAGCTCTGCTTCTGGCTCAATCCTAGCACCAGAAAATGCTAAGCCATTCTCAAGGGGAGGAAGGAGAACAGAGCCATTGGTGTGGCCAAGTGCAAGTTTAATAGCGATCCGTTTCAGCTTTTTGCACTCTGCAAGGCATTCTGCTGCTTTGGCCTCCATATTGAGTTTAAAACTCAGTCCTCATCCATGGATTTGAATTGGGACAATAAGAGGCAAAGTGTGACATATGAGGTTGAATGGGTTCATGCTAATAGTGTAATAAAAGGTGATTAGTATGAACTCCTTTTAAGGGTGGGTTAGTTCATGACCAGAATCAAAATCAAAATTGAATTGGATACAAATGAGAACCAGAATGGCTACATCCTCTAATATATTTAATTCAGTCGGAATTGGAATGGAACTTGAATACTAAAAAAGAGAGTAGGGATTGAATTTTTGGGGATTGGGACGACTTCTATTCCCCCCTCAGAATCTTCTTCGGTAAGAAATGAGAGAAGATACCATCTTATAAACACCTTTAATTGGACACTAGTATGAGGGACCCAGTTTGGCAACTTCACAACTACACATTTGTTCCAATAACTCCTGAAATTTTTAGCAGCAAAACTCCTTTAACACAGATTTCATTCAAGATAACACTAGGTCTTTCCACAAGAGATTGGAGAAAAAAGGAAGGTGATCGATATGAACTCTTTCCATAAGAGATTGATGTAATGGTTTCACTTCCAAATTCCAGTATGTGTTTCTTCAAAGGAACGGATCCTCTGCAGTACTCAAAAAGTACCGCAGAATACTGTGCATGCTTCGGAGACATCCATCAAAAGATAAGTGGCAGTGCGCGCTTACGCGCACGCGTTAAAATATTAAAAAAGATAAATGGATAAACCCAAAATATTGAATAGTTTAGATAAACATCACATAACCATCTTTTTTTGATGGACATCTCAATATGTGCACAGCACCGTACGATATGTTTTGAGCACCACAGAGATTCCGTTCCTTCTTCAAATTGATTCTAAGTTTCAGCATAACATGGGCAGAGCCTGGCAACAACCATACAAGTTTGATAAACCAGCAAAGACTACAAGCAACACTTAAAAAGAAATCTTCTTTAAGACCTTTTATTTCATATGACTCTCCCTCCACTCAGCAACTGAGGAATCATCCAACCAAAGCTTCACCCTTTTTATTCCATGTGACTCTCCATGCACTCAACAACTGAAGAATGACCATCCATCCAAAGCTGACCCTTTGATAGGTCTTAGGCCTCGGCCTTGGAATGGAAGGTGAGGTAATACCAAGCGCCAAGGCCAGGCCAACGATAAGCACAGGAAAGAGGAGGTCCAAGAAGCTGGAGGAAGATGTTGGTTTCCTCTGTTGCAGTGTCCTGGCCCTGACTGGCTCCCCACCACTGCTTCCTTGGTCTTTCGGGCTCCTCCGCCACCGCCGACGCTGCCCTCATAGCCCTCGATGACGCCGATCAAGTAGCCCTCCATCATGCTGAAGGCTGTGGAGCTGTGCCCCACCTCCTCAAATTTCTGAGTTGCATCTCCATTGGCTTCACATCCACAGCAGCACACCATGTTCAAAAATTTCCAATACAAACAAAACAGAGTATAAGAATAGTGCAAGATATTTGGATGCATGGTGTCCTTTTCACATGAACTTATTGGTCTATCTAACCCAAGTAATTTAAACATTTTGACAACTTTTTTGCTTGAAAACAAATATAGAAATAGAGGGATAAATCATTGGTTTGGACTGTTGTTCCTAACAAAAATGGTATCTCATCAAAGAAATAGCGAAAGAAGAGGTGTATATGCATCAAACCAATAGAATCTTGCCTATATAAAGTATAAATGGCATAAAAAGTAAATTAGAACCAAGGAGTTGAAGATAATAATAAGGAAAGAGTACAAAAAAAGAAAGAAAGAAAAGTTAGACACCTGAGGCATGCAGGAGTGCATCCTCCCCTCCAGGATGATCCTCCAAGAAGTTGGTCACATCATAAACCTGCATGACAAAAAAACAAAAAAACAAAAAGAAATAAATTAGCTGGAAAATAATAGAAAACTCATATATTCTAAACTCTAAGGGGCTCATAGCGGAGAAAGAACAAAAAAGGGAAAAGAAAAGGAGAAGAAAAGCAGACCTTGCCATGGATGAGCAACCAGCAATCCTTCTTGGTGGTGTGCAGAGAGATCTGAGAAGGAGAATACTTCTTCATCCTTGCCTCTTGTTGTTAGAGAAAGAAGAGAAGAAACCAATGCTGGAGAAGAAAGTGGAGGAGAGCACAGAAACAAAGCCTATGGAGGTTGGTGGTAAAGAGAAGTGGAAACCAAGATATTATTTATAACAGAGACGGACCTCTCCAAGGCATGGATTTTGTGGATCCAGTACAATGGCTGTTTTACGATCGCCAGGCCAAATGGATTTTTTGATTAAATAATTCGTGTATCAACTGAATCTAATTGTTGTTTGCCGCTTTGCTATACAGATGTCAGCATCTGAATGGGTTGTTTTGATTCCTTCGAAGGTACGAATGCATTGGAATTCCTTCTCTCTCCATTTAAGAAAGTCATGGCTTTGACTCTTGACCAACATGACCAGATATATTTAAATTAATTAAGGTCGGGATTTCTTATTTACCACGGAGCAGTGATTAATAATAAAATAATAATAATAATTGTAATAATTAATATATAATCGGAGAGGAACAGATGTTACCCCATGGGACAAACGGTTGAGAGAGAAATACTTATTTAATTATTAAAGAGAGAGTAAAATAATATTATTTACTCAAATTTTATAATATTTTAGTTATTTAGATATGACTTAAATAAGAAAATAAGGGAGAGATGCTTCTTTAATTGGATTAAAAAAGAACGGTAATGGGCACCATCCACGGCCAAAATTTTAATAATTAATATTTTTATTTAGATTAATCTAGAGTATGTCCTGAGAATCCTATTACGACGGCAAAAACATGAGACCTACCAAAGCTTTTATTATTTATTTTTAGCTAATAAGACATATATTTTTTCATAAATAAAATATTAAATACTAAATTGATACGTATTCTCTACCCACAAAATTGGTGAAATTGAAATGAAAAAAATGCTCCATAAATGATATTACATAAATTCCTTACGATATAGCTCATGGATCAATTTTTTTTATTAATATAACATCAGCTAGATCTTATAAAATTTGCTTGATGCAACGTTAATAAAAGCTTTCTATGATAAAAGTTGTCTAGGGGAATGAAATGATCGGTATAATATAGCTCCCATAAACCGATCCAATTACCTTGTGCCACATGAAACAATAAGGTGGTGCATGAAAAATGTTTGACCATGATAACCATTAAATCCCTAGATGATTGGCACCCTTCTCTAACTTAGTTCAAAACCTAAGCAGTGATACGTAACCATTGTATGCTTTAAGAAATGAATTAGTATGAGTTATTTGGACGGATTTGATATAAGTGTATGAGCATCATCCAAATAATAGTCAAGAAATTATATATCTCTTTTATTTAATATGCATTTCTTTTTGATTTTATTTCCTTTTTTGATTCAACATGTTGAGTTGTAAGACATGACGACTCATGCTTTTGTATACAAAACAATAGAAAGACTGATGAAAGAAAATAAAATTCAAAGCATTGAACTTGTACTGCTCAGCATAGGAACAAAGTTAGTTGGATCACGAGGCCTATCGAGCTTATCAGGTTGGTACATGTCAATTATGATGAACAGAAATTAGCCACATCTTATGGTCTTCTGAGACCTCAGTTTGGTGCACATATCTCTTTCAAATATTAGCTTAAACATATTCTTGAAGCCAAGGAGCTTAGTCACAGGTACAAGAAAACTACTTGCCAACTACCTCCTCATGTGCATGTAGATGTAGTTGGTTTGGAGGAAGAATGACATCTAATCTAATACTAAGTTAGATCAATGAGTAAATTACAAAAATCACCCTTGAGGTCTATATATGTTCGTTATGTTTACATAATATTAAATTAATGGCCTTGATGAGACCGTTTACCTCATCTAAAAAGTTAAATTGCCCTTCGATGGGGGAGGAGGATGCACTAAGTTTTTTTATCTTTGGATAGCTGCTATATCACTTCAAATTATTTTGGTTATTTTTGAAAATTTTTTGATATTAACATTAATATTTGTCCAGTTATGGATTAAAGTATTTGATAAAATAAATTTCATTAAGGTAAGCATAAATTTTCAATTTTTGGGTGTAAATGTAAAACTTACCCCTAATCTCTCTCCTTTTAATGTAGGTGTAGGAGTTGCATTGCTCGCAAATCCTTTGCTGCAAACTGTAATAAAAAGCAAGTGGTCATTTTATATCATGCTAGGTCTTAGTTAATTGCTCAATTTATCTGTATCTTAAAATCCTCAAGGAATGGGAAGATTTCAGCAAGGGTTATTCACTAATATTTAGCTGCTCAAATTAGATAAGAAATAATATTTCTTATATATTAATTCGTTGCTAGGAGAACATCAAAGTAGATCATTTGTCCATCCAACTCATAGTAAAGAGAGGGACAACAACGTAAAGGTGTGTGCTGGATTGTTAAATTCTTATCTATAAATTGATATATGGATCATTGTTGTGGACCTTGAAGGTAATATTTCAAGTTTTCAAGCTGCTATTTGTTGAATCAATACCCATGTCTTCACCATCTGAACTTTTTTTCAGAGCATATTACGCTTCAAAGTTAGTTTCCTTCCATCTCAATAACTATAGGCATTGTACAGCGCCTACAATGTGGACTCAGCAGAGATGGTATTTGTCTGAAGTGACGTAGAATCCATCAAAAAAGACAACACTATTCCTTGGATTGCACTCTTGCTGACACTTCGGTTAAGAACAAGATTTGAGTCCAAGAAATTGGCTGAACAATGACATACTCAGGTTTGATCTGGCAAAAGAATTAAAATGGGCAAATGGTGCAGTTCATCAGTTATACATGGTACTGAATATTAAGAATCTCATATCTAAGAACCTAGTCCAATTGGGCCGGTCCACCATGGGCTAGCCCATACCCAGCCACAGGCCACAAGAAAAGAATAAAAAAAATAGGAAAGGAAGTCTGAGACAAAGACTCCCAACGAGAGTCTTCTTCTCCCCCATATCTGACTAGAAATCAATCTCCTAGGGCCAACCAAAAAACCCTAGGAAAATCCTCTATAAAATCTCCTCCTCCCTCCTCCAAAGACACTCATGACGAGCACTGGTCTTCCCTCTTCCTTCTCCTCAGATTCTCTTGTTGAAGCCGCGGATGCCCTCACCATGTCCACCTAAAATCCTCACCAAAGCACAAGCCACTAGCCCGCCTTCCATCCCTATTCAGCCAAAGAAAGAAAAGAAGAAGAAAAGAAGAAGAAGAGAAGAGAAGAAAGAAAGAAAACAGAAAACAGAGAGAAATTACTCTCTCTCCTTCTCTCTAGATTTTCTTCCTCTACTCTTCTCTCTCCTTGTCTGATCCATGAACCCCAATATGAATCTAAGATGAAAATATGATGACCCAAAGTCGCTTTGATATCCATGCAAAATGATGAATCCCATCCCGAACATGCAAATACCTTTGAAATCTACTATTGATGAGCTCTATTGATTGATCTTGGCCTTGATTCTAATCCATACTTCATGATTCCTTGATTGAGTAGCTTAGATTTGATCCTTGGCTAGGAGACCCTGAACTCCTGATGTCCGGACAGTCTGTTGGACCAACCACCCGATCTACGGTCTCCTTTCTTTATGATTGAATTAATGAATATAAATTAATGATATTTTTAATATGTTAAATAGCTTCGATAAATTTGTCTAACGAAGTTTGAAGGGCTAAGACAGAAGAAGTAAATAACCCCGATACTTCTTGCTTGCTTTTGAATTATCAATTATTTATCATATAAAAATTATTTCATATTTTCATAAAATAAGAATCAAGCATATGCATTATAAAATTTATGATTTATCATAATATCATGATTTTATGAATATTTATTATGAATGACCTATTTATGAAATATAAAGTCCATATTTATAAATTTATATTTATCATGAAAAGAATGATTTCACGATTGTGTTACTGTTAAAACTTATTTATGGATCATGAACTTTATGAAATTATCTATTATCTTATTTATGTATGATTCAATAAAATATAATTCAAGAATATTATTTAAAAATATAGAAAAAATTTTTAGATAGCTATGTATGATCCTACCAGTAGATAATAGTAGTTGGCATATGATCCTACCAATGGATAATAGTAGTTGGTATACGATTCTGCTAGTAGGTAATAGTAATTGGCATATGACCCTATCAATGGATAATAGTAGTTAGTATACGACCATACCAATAGATTATAGTAGTTGATATATGATCATGGCTCTGTCGCAGGTATAATAATAATCTTAACATTTAATTTGAGAGAATTATTAAGAATTATGATATGATAAATGATAAATAATTTATGACTTTATCTGTAAAGTTAGCATGATTTATGACTTTATTTGTGTCATACATGAAAAACTATGTTTACGTAATTTGCATGATTTATACATATGCAAGGCCATGATTTATTTATGATATACTATTATTATGAAAGTTTATTTTACAATGATAGTCATCTTCTCTAAATAATTTATTAATGTATATATAAACTTATGCTTGATCCGCATAAGATAGTGTAAGGTTTACTTACAGAGCTAGTGTAGCTCATATTTTTATTTTTTCTTCTATAGAGAAATAAGATTAGGACCGATGAAGGATCCAGACTTGAAGATCTGCATAGCAAGCTTGAAAATTTATAGCTGAACTTAGTCTAATAAGTATCATGGATCTGTATTTGACTATTTATGAATTTTAACATATCGGTTTGGTATTTGATCTTAGATTTAGATACTCTGAATCAATATTGGTTTAATTATTTGATGCATAATAAAATTGATCCTCTTATTATATTTATTTATGATAGATTTTAGCTAATTATGATTGATAGATTTTACATTATTAAGGACGATACCCCTCAATAGTTGGCCGTGTTATATCCTAAATTCGAGGTGCAACATCATATATATATATATATATATATATATATATATATATATATATGTGTGTGT
>KE504742.1:584472-611966 GCA_000441515.1 Elaeis oleifera
TATATATATATATATATATATATATATATATATATATGTTAAGAATTTTGATTTATTGAGTGTATAAAAAAATCTTTACTTTGGGTTGATTTATATCTCCAACCATTTCTTTCTTTAACATACTTTCTGTTAACTTCGTTGTACGTTATTGGATCGATCTCAAACAGCTTAATCTTTTGAGATCTGGTGGTTTGTTAACATTTGCTGGAAATTTTGAGTTCAAATCCCCATCAATTTAATTTTTTTAATTAGTCTTCTTATCATCCTGTCCTCAAGTTTAGTAACTACTGTTTATATCTATATTTAGTCCCCCGGTGCCCATAGATCCCGATTGACTCATAAACTGAAACCATTCACCACTTTATTGTACCCACTTGCACTAAATCTGCTCCCAGTTGCAGCACAGACAGTGTGTTCATTGCACCACCACCATCATAAAGGTGTCTAAAATTTTCTTGAGAACCAGCTCATATGAAAGCAAAGACAATGACCAGGTGCTAAACCAATTCAACTACTATGCAATTTAAACCATCTGGAATTGGGGAACATGTCAATTCAACAAGCACAAGCCAGTGTTCTGCAATGTTTTGCAAGTATATAATGCTAAAACTTAGTTTATTCCCTGAGAGAGCAAAGAATCCACTTCGATTTCTAAATTATGAATGTTTATGACAACTTAGAGAAATTTGGCGTAATCATACTCGAATTTAACTTATTATATAAAGAAACCTGCAGTTAAACTCACTCCAACTAAAAGATCTAAATCTGAATTATAACATAGCACTGCCTGCGAGAACTTCCTGGAGGATGCATAAGAAAGATTACCCTTTAGGATATTGACGGGTCTACCGCATCTCATATGAGGCCCGTGCAAGCATGTATTTAATCCCACATTAATCATTTATCGGAAAGATCTTGAATACTCTAAGAAATCTAAATAATATATTTCAACTAACCTCTATAGTGCAATCGTGGATTGTTATAAATGATATCAAAGCTAATCCAATCCATAGTCTATATAGACTGTGGATACTATAGTACAAGTTTATTGGGACTAATCATACACCAATTGTAGTGTTTATGAATGAATGCTAGTATTTAGATCCTTAACCTAGCAAGAATATCAAAACTTAAACAGAAAGAGTATGTGAAGGCCTGCGTATATTTAATCCCATATTGATTATTTGTTGGAAAAATTTTGAATATTTATACAGGACCAAAGAACCTACCTAACATTTTCTGACTAATTTTTTTGGGTGGAGTCCTAGGCTAGCCTAACCAATAACCTATATAGAGTAGAAGATATGTAGCACATATTTATTGGGATTGACTATAGACTAATTATGATATTTATAAATGGATATATGGATTTCTTAATCTAGCAAAGATGCCATAACTTAAACGGAGAGAGTATGTGAGAACCTATGAAAGTATGTATTTAGTTTTACATTATTCACTGCCATATTAGTTATTTATTGAAAAATTTAATACTTATATAGAATCAAAAAATTCAAATAATATCTTCCGACTAATCTCTTTGAGTAAGATCCTAAGTTCCTACCTCCCGTATCTCCATCTAAGTACGACATAACACTCGACTGCAGCAAAATTTTCAAAATATGGACTTGACGACATAAAATCTGTCTGATTAAGCAGCATCGGACCAGCTGCATTTATTGCTAAATATGGTTCACACGCTTAAATTGCAATCTATCTTCAGATCGTTGTCCCTTATTTTATCAGTCATATAATTAAAATCTTAATTATTTCCTTCATCACATTTGCTTGTATCATTATGTCCTCTGCAACAGCATAAGGCCAACTTTGAATCAGAATTATGATACTACCTGTACACTTTCCTAACTGCAATTATCTAATTGATGCCAATTAGAACTCTGCATTTTGCATTTTTAATTTCTGTTATGTATGTGTAGAACTTTCTTGAAGTAACAAGAAAGATCGTTTATCCCCAGATGGTGAAATCCATCAATCTCTTATACTGCTGATATCAAAATACAGCCAAAGAAATCTCATTGCAGAATTGCTTTTTGAGAGGCCAGAATTCTGCAATTAGATGCCTGCAATGCAAGCATGGAATAGGAAGCCTTTTGAAAGGATGAGTTTCCCATCTCCTATGGAAAAGAAAGAATAACAAGATAAGACAATCAGAAAAACAATATGATGCCAAAGTGAGCTGCAAGTGCCAGCTTGAACAACATAAATTTGACAACAAATGCATATGGCCTGACATGTAATATCATAGTATCATCCTGTCATACCACAAAGGGAAAGAAGGGATGATGAAAATTATTGGATTCTAGAGATACATCGCTAATGCATGAGTAGTGGATAAACTGCAATACAACTTGCAGTGCTTTCATCCTGGTAGATTCAGATTAATCTTGATAGGGTGTGAGATCGATCTTGAATGGCTCTTTCCCTTGCTGACGCTCTACAAACACAAACAAGAAAGATTTGATATTAACCAATTGACGATAATATGATTTGACAGCTTTCTAAATCAGTGTTACGGAAGGATGAAAATACTCACCGCTATTGCAATGAGCTCTTCTAGTAGCTCTTCCAGGTGGCGCAAAGGCTACAACATTAAGAACATCAAATCAGTAAAGTTGTTGGGTGAAAACTAACTCTGTTAAATGTCATTAAAACAACACTCACCCATTGTGTTGGGCCATCGACGGGTGCTTGTAGGGGATTGTCATGCACCTGCCATGTAAGAAAAAGGGTCAGCAGGAACTTGAGGAATAGAGATTTCCCTGAAAAGTTGTGGAACAAATGCAGATCCATCCTGGTGCTCTTTATGTAAGAACAATTCAACTATGACTTCTTTATTTGGATCTTATTCACAAGCTTATAAAACTAAAGATTATTTCAGTATGCAAATAAGATTATTAATGTGTTCCCTCTTTCAGTGAGTGAAATAAACCCAGTATAAACTACCGTCATGATGTTCTAAGGAAGAAAATTGAAAGAGATGATCAAGGTTTATGCATAACTCAACATGGTTATAGCATTAATTACTTTACTAATGTAAAAATAGCACAGAAAGCCTGGTGCTAACATTTTATGACACCTCTTCTAGCAGGAACATAAATGAGATCAAGGTTCATTTACACAAACAAGAATAAAGAATCTATTGTAAATGGAGATTGATGTTTGAACTGTCAAACTTGAGTAGGGAATTTATTTTAAAATTCAAATCAAATGAATTGAAACTCTCTCTCACTCTCACATTATATAATCTCTTCTAGCTAGAACATGAATTGAAATCAAGGTCTGATTGCCCAAGCTTAAGCAGAGAACTTATCTTTTAAAATCCAAATCAAATGAATTGAGACTATAATTAATCATATAATCCCTCTTCTAGTTAATAAAATTCACAGATGGTAGATTGCAACTTCCATATGCTGCATGAAGGCTACAATAAGCATGTGATGTTATTGATTAGTTTTACGCCACTTAGAAGTAGAGCATGTTGGAGGCTTTTTAAACAATAATTAGGAATAGAGTTATTTGAAAAAAAAAAGAGTAGCGATCTCGATCTCCTTAAAATCTCAAGCATCAAGTCCTGTCAACCAAGAACCTAAGCAACAGTAACTATAAAAAGAATTAGTTACAGCAAAAAATAATTCTTATCAAATATCACCTCCATGAATATTCCATCCACTCCAACTGCAACTGCTGTCCTTGCAATACATGGTATCAGTTCACGCAGACCCCGCTTGCGACACCTCCACCTTCCAGCTAAATGGGAAAAAAGCAACATTCCTTCAAGTCAGCAAATTCCCGTAACTTTTATGGATTTCTCTTTTGAGGGAAATAATCTTTAAGAATTTCAAGCACATCAAAGATACTGTGAAAGCCTTGGGAATTACAGTTGGGTCAAACCAGAAAGTAAGTCAGTGCAACAGGATAATAGAGAACAAAATTTTCACCTCATCTGAATTTGAAGGAATAAACAAAGAAGTACAGCAACCAAGGAATCTCAACCGCATTTGAATCTTTAAATAAACAATGAAACATGGAGATGTTCACCAAATAGGCCCCTTTCTTATAAACCTGCCTTTGAGGTGTATTGCATGAGTCATACGAAACCAGGTATCCAACTCCAAAACAAATTATGTTCACTTTTCTTGATTATTTTCATGTAGACACATACCCATGAATGAAACTTATGGCTTATGCCACAGAGGCCTGCCCTCCTTGTTAAGGATATCTTTGGAGTTGCCTAAAGAAAGTACTTCTGCAATTTTAAAGTTCTTCCCAGAAAATAAGTGTTTGGTAACCATATTTGAAAAGTGCTTCTACGAGAACAAAAATATGAATCAGTGCTTTTAAGAGAAGCTGGAGAGATTCTGGCTTCTCCTTTTGTGAGAAACAACATAACAATGCCCTAAGAGTCTGTTATCACCTTACGCCTCCACCATTTTGATCTTTGCATGGAAATTCTAGATTGTCTGCTAAGCAAAGATAATTACATTCCCTAGAACTTTACAACTCCATTCCCATTTGTTCTTGTCCATATTTTACTTATTTCCCTTAATAATTCCATTTTCCATTTAATACAACAGGAAAGAGGAATATTATCAAGCGTCAACTGTTGTCTAATGTATGACTTAAAGTCACATGTCAAACAGTCCTTTCTCACCTTTGGTGTAAGCTGTAGGAATTATAAAATAAGATGACAAAGTAGTCTCCATCATGGGAAGGGAACTTCCCTCACCTCAAGATGTAAATAAGGGGCCAGTGCCAAATATAACAGCAGACAGACATAAGTCAACATGTTATCCTTAGCAAGTCATTCCTAATCAATTCACGAGATGAATCACTTAAAAGTTAATACAAGCGCGCACCTTTTTCCCAGCAGGTTGTTGTAGTGAATGTGTAATATCTGCAACCTGTAATAAACAATGACCACCAGTCAGCTTCTTCGAAGGCATAGCAACCAATTACTATAAATGATATGCAACTACAGGGCTACGGTTTGTCAGATATTATATTTGAATAATGAAAAATAATAATAATAACAATACAAGACCATCACTGTAGTGAACCTTTTATAAGCTACAAGTCATATGAGGATTTACAGTTAGTTGGAAGTTGCCACATCATGATTTTGATGCATTATAGTACTGTAACATAAATATAGTAGGATTTTTAAAGCATATATGTAGGAACTTTGGTTTGAAAGAAGTTCGGTGCTGAATAAGAATTGGAAACATTTTGGCACAACAAATGGATAGTTAAGAATTATGTTAGAAAAAAATGCTATGATGTGAAAGAGAAGCACATTCCCTGAAAAAAATTATAAATTCCATAAATAATCCTTCGACTAGCCTTCAGAATTAGGACTTTTGAGTTTTACAATTTAAGATTATGAAACAGGACATTCCTGAGATGCAAAAAATTCAAATGCAATATGCTATGTATCCATTCTGTGAGGGCAATACTACGCACATTCAACTTTTGTTGCTTTCTATAGGTTTGCACATGTAGCAATGACGAAGATATCTAACAGAACAACAACTACACCATGGGAAGCTATGCAGAAATGAACAGGAATGGGATACTTACAACAGGGCAATTTGCTTCCCTCATCCACTCCAGATTGCGTGGATCAACAATTAAATCATCTGCAGATTTTTTTTTTAAAAAAAAAAGACAAAATTAAAGCTTAGATGAAGACATACTAAATTCTACATGGTTGACCTGTTGTTGACAAAATTAACAAGGACATAGTCTATTCCAACAATATGCATGTAATTGAAGGAATCATAACTTGTTAGTGTAGGTCAATGAGGGTATGTAGAATATTATCTCTAATGGACAAAAATCCAAGGCAACATTGAGATCACCATCCAGCCTTACAGATTTTGGACCATTAAATCATAAAGTTCAGTTTGCAATTTCAAGTTATGGCCATCTTTAAAAGGTTGAGACAAACTCCACTCAAACAACATTCTTGCTTTCAAGAACAGAATTGCTGCACAAAGTCATCTAATTTAAGTTGGAAAAGTTTCCCCTTTCAGCATCCCTGAGTTCAATGATAAAGAACCACAATCTCCAAGGTGCATTTCATCTTACAGTGCAACTGACAAAGTTCAATGAGTGTCATTCAGTACAAGGTTACTATTGAAAAATGGTTAGCTGCAGAAATCATGCATATATCGTGTGTTTGGTTGCTTGCTACTGTGCTTCCCACGAATAACTGAAACATTTCCTTTTCATTCTTTGCCTTGTTGCAACAGCAGATCCACATGTAACCTGGCTTCACAAGCAACCCACATGCTGCAAATTGACTTTGTTTAGAACAGCCACAGGTCCAGCCACATTAGCTGCGTTCTGTTGGGATCCATTGTAGTTACCACCCATGTATAACAAGAGGTGAACCCCAGATTGCAACAAAGAAACAGATATATGGTATTAAACTGATGATGGGCATAGTGATACAACTACTAGGATGAAGAAGTTCAACCTAAACAAATAATGAAAACTTACTGTAGCCAAACATGGTGCCTCGTTCACAAACCATAACATTTTGGTTCCAGCGAGTCTAACCTTCTCTGCAGAATTTGACATAACCTGCCAAACTCAAAGTTGCTCAAAATGTACATGCATGTGTGAATGAAACAATGTACATGCATGAATGAGTAAAACAATGTAAATGCATGCATGAATATGCAAACACATGGAGACAATACTTCTATATATGAGTGGTGAACTTCTTGTCAGGAAAACTCAAAACTTGTTCTGCAGGACTCACACTAGGGCTCCAGCACAGCAAAACTGAGTTTTACAAGAGTTGCTTAAAATAAATATGTACCATAATATAAAGAAATGATTGGTTTGCCTAAGGGGCAGATCATTTACTTTTTTCTCATCTATGAAAATAAGATTCTTAACTTCTACTGTTTAAATTCTAAAAGGAAATTGATATAACAGTTATGTAATCATCAGATAAAGGGTAAATTGCAATACATGTTATGCAGTATAAATGAATTTATTACAAAAAAAACACTCAAAAACATTACAACCATAAAATATTAACTGCATTGCTTTAAATACCACAAACGTGAACACCTGTTATGGCTGTTTGTTTATTTTCATGAAACTTCTGTAGAAGATCATAAAGAACACCAGAACTGTAAAAGTTATACATTGGCAAAAAGCTTACCCCCTGAACACTGCAAGCCAGGGAGATCTCAGATTTTACAATACAGCAAACTGACGAGAACAAGGAGCTCATGAATTGCATATGTATGTGAGAGAGTTCAAATTTTTTTACAAATCTGAGATGAAGGGCTAGGATAAAAATTACCAGAAAATTCTTTTCATGTTGTATTAAACATAGCTTTCTGTTGGGTCACCAGAGAAAACCCAATGGCCAAGGATTCCCATTAAAGATGCCCATGAAGGTAGGCAAGGGTGGAAAAACTGCAACCTGATGTTCTTGGAAAGGTAATAGTGGCAGAAATAAGCATCATTTGATCCACTGGAGCTTCATTATGGAAAAAGAATTGCAAAATGGCTTCTCATGATAATGGTGCAAAGAAGCCTTATTGGATGAACTGGAGCTTCATTCGTGAGTTAGTTAGGTGCAGCAATCTATGTAGAAGTATGTAATCTTGCTAATTAGCTGAAAATTTTCAATAGTCAGGATTATAGGATCAAAATTGGTTGGGAAAAGAGAAAGAGGTATTGTTGTTCTCTCTTATATAAACATACAAATGCTGGTTAAATTGTCCCTACAGAAGGCTTCATCAGAAGATATGACAGATCCACACTCTGAACGGACTTGTAGATTGTGAGGTATTAGGTCAGTTTCTTTGGGGAGAAGCGGCAAAGAAGCTTATTTAACAAAAGTAAGAAACATTACAAAGAACAGTTTGGCTCCCAAGTCCTAAAGACCACAGGAGATAGTCACATATCATGAGATGGTCATTGCAGACATTTGCCAGCATTGGCAGCAAGGTTATGTGGGAAGTCCAGTTAAAATGAATTTTGTCACAGAGTGCCACAAACTGCTCTTTAACACAGCTTATCTTCCAACTACCATTGTGGTGTTTAAGATCTGAAGATTCATAAATCTAATTATACATTTTCCCTGTGCATTGACTTTTGCCCACTTAAAAAAATTTTGGAGGATGCACAAAGTACAAACTTTGTTGACCTGAAATCCTTTAATTTGCAATGATATAAAGTAGATTGCAAGGTTGTTGCATGCGACAGTGTTTCAGGTAAGTGAAATCTTTTTTATTTATAATCCATAATGATCTTTGCAATTCTATACTCATAATTCCTTTTATACCAGGATAAGGTTTTCAGAACCAAAAAAGTGTGCCATACAACATATTAGGGAAGTGGAAATTCCATAAAGTGCCAAACTTTGATCAGCTCATATAATGATCATACTATTTCACTGTAAAAACACCTTCAGCATGTTTAATAGCCCATCACCTTTATGAAATTACATGATAATAAATCCAGTTTCAGGTTAAAAGAAGGGGTTGTGTTTCTCATGAAAGTTGTTTTTAAGTATTTAGACTGCAATTTTTTCTCAAACAGATTCTAAAAAGCAGCCGCCAAATGCTGTTCTTTAAAACTTGCTGCTTCTACAATACATCAATCTCATGAAACTTGCCACGTTCAAGAAAATAGCCTAACTATAATTATCCAGTCAAAAAAATGAAGAATAGGCTTGTCGAACCTCTCATGTCCTTCTTGAAAAACTTTGAGGAACCACGAAAGTTCTAATTACATCATATCTGATAGAACACCACATGCAATTCACTAAAACCGGAATACAGTACATGAAAATTTTGGTCTAGTTTTATTTTATGAAAAAAAGCTGTTATCACAAATTTATCAATTATGTGACAGAAAACTTGAGCAAAATGCCACTCCGCATTTCCACCTGCTTGTGGAAGCTGGAGAAGTTTTCCTGACAGATTGATGTGTTATGGATGCATCAAATGCAGGATTATAACTATAAACATTCCAGCACCTAAGAAGTACAAACAGAGTTCTGAAAACAACAGATCAAAATATCACCAATAACTTACAGAAGGAGCACAAAATTGGCCTTTCTTAATGTTGATTATTTTCCCAGTCTTGGCAGCTGCAACTAGAAGGTCTGTCTGTTACAACATAATACTTTAAATTAAACAAGGGGAGGAAACACTTAGATTACCAAAATGACCAATTTAAAATTCATCATGGTAATCAGTAAATGGGCAAGTAAGAATTCTGCCTGGGAACAATACCTGGCGGCAAAGGAAAGCAGGTATTTGGATAATATCAGCAACTCTTCCAACAGCTTCACACTGGATTCAAGGAATCAGGTTAAAAGCTTTCAGCACTGCTTGAGTTTCATAATGTGATGAACCTTTATATTCTAAAAAAGGTTACAACCACCAATACATGAAACATAAGAATCAAACCTTTCAATTAACACAATCGGCAAACAAGAAGGGAGTTTGAAAAGAATCAAAATCAATTCTTGGTTCGACTCATGGACAAAAGTAACAAAGTCAATAAAGATCATCAGTAAAATCATAAGTGTACCTATAAGCTATGTTACAAAAGACTAGTATGCAGAATTCTCTAAAGATCAACATAGGAGATGCAGCAAAACCAAAGTTCAATGAAATAAAGAACTAATGCAATGTAAAAAACTTAGTTGATAAATTGAAAAGATCCTCTCTGGTTTAGGACATATTCACAAGTCACAAATGTTAATGGACCTAACAGTCCTCATGAAAGACTAAACTTTTGGAATGAATATAGATAATATTCCCCATGACTTCAATGTCCTTTTTTTCATTTGAAAATAAAGTGGAATAACAATATCAATTTGTCTAAAAAAGGCTTCACATTTTGATGAGTATTATGATTTGCAGTTTTGTCCCTCAAGAAGAGGCCTTAAATTTTATCTGATTTCCAAGAGCATCCTTGCTGTAGATTCAATAGCTTTCTTGCAGCTTCCAAATGAACAAGGATCCTTCTAGGAACCATCCCTGGTATCTTTCAGGTCCACTTCCAAACAGACTTCCATTGCCTTAGACATGAGAAAGCATGTCTTTGGTATATATTCCAATAAGTTGAGAAACTGAATTTCAAAATTATAGTCAATTGATGGATGGATTGGGAAGGAAGGGAGGTGAAATAGTGCTTTATGCTGAACCTAAAGAATGTAAAAGAATAATTACGAGACAGAATAGGAATAAGAAAAGGTTTTGTGAAATGGAAGAAATTGATTAGTTGAGCAATCTTAAGATATCAGACAGCAGATACAACAAAGTGCACCAAATTAAAGAAGAACAAAGAAGGGGTTTTGAGATGTGAAAAAACCATCAGCGCCAAAAGTTAGAGTGATCTTCTACAATAGTATAACACATAGTAGAAGTATCAACTTTCTGGGGACAATTGAGTGGAAAGGAGGTAGATTGAGGGTACAAGTGAGACCATATTAAAGTTTTATTACAATTAGAGGTAAGATACTAGCAAGTTGAGATCTTTAATAATACTAGAGACAATCGATATAGTTTTTATGGTTTGCATTTTTATGTAATAAGCTATAAATTAAGTTACAAATTCTATTGGACCTTTACCTAGAGAAGATCAACAAATCAGAGGAAACTACTAAAGGAAGGGTATATTGGGCCTTCTTGCTGGTAACAAAAGATCAATTAAAAGGCCCTGTTATGGAAAACATGATCAAGATTTGGCAATAAACTTTATTCTATCAAACCTATTTTCTCCTATGGTATTAAATGAAAGTAGGTTGTCGAGTGTATTCTTTTTGGTTGATGGGAAGAAAGGAGTGTTATTTGGTACACATGAATCATGATCCTAGTCAATGCATGCTTGTGTGCTTAATGTGAAGACATCGGTCAAATCTTGGATCAGCTGTTCTGTACGCCTCTATGCAAATGTTCAGCCTAGATTAAAAATTGGAGATTAAGCCCCAGGATCTTATCATATATCCTTGTCCAAAAATAAAAGTATGTTCTCAAATGCATTATGCTGCAAATAGATATTTAGTAAAGAAATAATGAACAAGTCAGGACAATGAGAATGAAGCTACAGAGGGCATATACTTGATTTAAATCAATCTCCATGTTATACACACGGTCACATCGACAATAAATAAAAGAAGCATTGAAGCAACAACTTACCTGGCTACTCTCATGCACATCAGTTACGATTGGGAGATCATATGTTAGTTTCACCTTCTCAAGGATCTGGAATTTAAATCAAAACATGTGAACCAAAGTGAATTCTGAGTAAAACTTGAGCATGCATAGTGAATATTCATAGACTGGGACGGGCAGAGGACAGTAAAATTTAAAAAAAAAAAAAGCTTGAAGGAGAGGGAATCAAATCAAATGTAGAAAATAGATATGTGAGAGTTGATGACATTTAAATGCTCACAGAAAAGAGATAAATTTGTAAATCCATTAGTCAGAATTTATTTTTATCTGAACAAAATAACTAATAAGAAGGAAATCCATTGAAAACTAACTATATGTCTTTAAGAGATAAATGAAGCTTGAATTTTTTTAACAAAAGAAAAACTTAAATATTTAATCCATTTATCAGTAGTCTATCCTATGGAATAAAATTCAGTTATAAGCAATTCTTAGATTCCTAGAAATACTATATTGAAAGATATTTATTCTTGAAACATTGAAATGAAACTGAATTGATACATGAATATCTTGTACCTCATAGGAATATTTCTTTCTGTCTTCTTCAAGCATATCAATTTAAATAAAGCATGCTATGGAGCTTTTACATCATCTGATAGAATTAACACAAAAGTTTGAGTATCATAGTGCTGATGGAATTCTTTTGGAAGGGGATGCCTTCACATGACTGAGATGTGGAAGTGGAACCTTGTATCCTCACTCCTACAGCTCTCCTATGATTGATTTTGCATTACTTGAACTTATGCTGGGAACAGTGTGTGAAGAGACCTCATTGTTTTTGTTGAATTAACTATTTAGATTACTATTGGAACATTATAGCAGTTTTAATGAGAAGGAATGCTTTGGCATGCACTGCAAAAGAGCTGAAAATTGTAATTGGAAAGATGAAAATGATCTTCTTAGTTCTTCATTAATCTAGATAGCATGAGTTATTACTTCTTAAAAATAAAAAGAAATAGCATGATTGCAACATTTTTCATGAAAAAAAAAAGCCAATTTCACTAGCAATCTTTTTCCTTGACAACAACATCTTTCCTGGTCATCAAGCATATTGATATGTAAGAGGCAAAGCTTTTAATTTAGGTTAACCAGATAAAAGTTGTTGCTACCTTCAAGCCTTCTTCCAACCCTGGACCACGAAATGATTTTGAAGAAGTGCGATTAGCTTTGTCAAAGCTGGACTTGAAAACCAGCGGTATGCCAAGCCTATCAGTCATTCAAAATCTTAATCAGAAATTAATTATATTACAGGGCTTATATTTCATTTGCAATAATCAAGTATTACTTAAATCATCAACTACTCACTTAGATGTGACATCTTTTATATGTTGGGCCATGTAGAGTACATGCTCCTCAGATTCAATTACATTAGGGCCTGCTAATAAGAAAAATGGCTCTGCAGCCTGTCCAGAGACAACAAATCAGAATGCATAGCATTGACATAATGTAGCTTACAGACAACATAGACACCATTAGTGACAATTATGGTGATTGTTTTCACATCTCAAAAGGCAGAGATATCTCACTTATAATGCACTGCAAGTTACATCTCAGAAGGGGCATAAATGGAAATTAAACATCGCTTCAAATGATATATGAATCATTTAAATTAACTGCTCAAACAATAGAGGAAACAATTATTAGAACTTTTATCAACCTTATCATGTTGTGAGCAAGAGGAAAAACATTTAGCACGGCTCCCCCCCCTCTTGTACTTGTATGAAAGGGAACAAATGCATCTTTTCTAAAGATCGGAGGCCTTTTCATTTGAAAGGTAGATAATGTTCTTCAAATGGTTAGAACCCTTGCTTTTAACTTCATCCAATTCTGGTAAAGTAATATTGCTTTTGGTGGCAGTCGACCCTGATCCACTAACCCCTAAGTTCTTTAAACTCCTCGACTTGTCCACTCAATAATATATGTGCACAGGCGTAGGTGCCTTAATATGTGAATAATTGATTCACAACTAAATGATACTTTAGCTGCAGACAACATGGCAGTGCTAATGATATAACCATTTCCCTTGGCTTTTTGCTCTCTACTCCCACACTTAGAGTGCTCACTTCATACATTTAACGATAAAGAAACTGAAAAAATCATTATCACAACCGTGTCATGCAGTAGAGTTACACAATGTTGGCCTCTTGGACAAATGAACGAACGGCTACAATTCAATCACTGCAGACAAATGGAAAAATCGGGGTGGTAGTTCATATTTATCCAAACCCATACATAGTGGTATTCCACAAGATATTTCTAATCAGAATAAAATATATTCCCCCCTTGAACAAAGAATAACTAAAAGCAGTTAATCTCCAATACAAAGCATGCCGAATCATAATGTGTGTGGGTGAATCTTAAAAACACAATCCTGAAAAAGATACATGCTGTGAGAGAAAAGAACCTTGAGTTGGTTGTAGAGTGCCACAGAAGACTCCATGTCTTGATGTGATGCAAGAGACCTGTAACTTACACAAACATACCGATGAACCAAAAGAACTAAAGAAAGGTGAGAATTTAGCATATTGCGAAAGAAAAAGCTATTCCTTTATAAATTAATGTCTCATTTACCACTTTTCTAGAAAACGACAAAACTATGCCAAGCAATAGAATAAGATGGGAAAAGCAGCATCTCGGATCGTAGCGAAAGATGACATATTAAAAAATCAGTAAAATCATTAATTTCAGTCAGTAATTAAGCGATGAAGTAAAATACACATCAGAAATTTAAGCATTTGATCTGGAATATCACTTGTAAACAACAGTTAGCGAGAGAAAGATAATTTTTTAAAAAAATGATTTTCCTGAACGATGGGCGACTTCTTTTCTCAACGAATGATTTTACCAGAAATTCACTTGCCTTTCTCCCGTCTAATCATATATTTTTATGATCTTCTAATAGCAGATCAATTGTGGGACAATGTAGATAAAAATTCGCGAAAAGCCCCTAATAGATCAAGCTTACGGCTCTATTATACTCGAATTACTGGAAAAAGGGGAAAAATGCATGCCTTACTCGATTCAGAGGTCGTCTACGAGCTCGGAGATCTCAAAGACTTCCCTGAGAGACAAATCGCGCGATCTCTTCAATCCCCGGCCCTTTCAATCTTCCGAGAGAACAAAAGATTGGATTCTCTGGAAAGACGAGAAGGAGAAAGAGGAAAAGATGAGCAGCTGCAGTGGCCAGTGACTCCGAGCGGTCTCTATAAATTAGCAGAGCTTTGAGGGTATTTTTGAAATTTTACATTTATATTTAAATGTCACATTCTCTAATTCTCAGCTATTTTTTTCCACGTTCCACGGTGGCGGAAGGAATCCAACAACAAGACATCCCACTAACCAAGGTTATAAGTATATCTTGTCTTAATCAAAGCCTTTTTTTGTTTTTTCTGAAGACAGCAACCATTATTGTGCAGCCCATTCTCATCTTTCTACCAAAAAAAACAAAAATAATGAGTTGTGATGGCTGGCAAAAGGATGAAGAATGATGTGCTGAGGTGAATAGTAGACATATTTTATAAACAAACTTGGATGCATGTGATGGACAGAACAAGCCATGCAGGAATTTTGCTTGAACGAAGTTTTGAAGTTTAATTCAAATTGGATCTTGGTGAAACGGGTGGAGCCAGGATTAAAGTTACATCCAACATTTTAGATGATGATGATGATTTTTATTTTTATTTGTTATTTCATGCTCCTATGGCTTCTTTGTCAACCATCCAGGCAATTATTGAGCAAAAAGCATGTAGCGGCTTCAAACCAGGTCCATCCAAATAATTGACCTTATTTTATTTTTTTTTGATAGAATAATTGGCCTTGTTTATTTGCCCATGCGATGCATTGAATGCTGGCAAAATGAGACCATAGCTGTTAGTTGAGTTTGTTTTGAATTTTACTTTCAGTAGAGCAAGTCGACCTCATCCAAAGATTTATTTGAATACTAATTCAAGTCCATATGAATTAAGACACCGGTTTGATTTATTATAGAGATATTAGTTTGAGTCTAAATCAGTTTACTCTTACATTTATCTTTGTAACATTAAAAGAGCAGTGATAATTGAAAGTTGTAATTGAGTGTTCTAAAGATTGGATGGATTAAAATTAAATTATAAATAATTTTATATTTTTATTATCTAATTTTATAATGAAGCTTTTATACTGTCTTTACCTATGGATGTGAGTTAATCGAATCATATAAATTTCGTATGCTCTTATCTTTTCATATTTTTTTAAAATTTTTATTCTCTTCTTTTTTCTTCTTTCGTATTTAGGAGTTAATTCAGTTGCCTAAAGATAAAAGAGCAGTAGGCTCTAAATGGCTTTTCAAGAAAAAGAAAGTATTCCTAAAGCTAGGGCAAAACATGGTTAGTTGTAAAGAGCTATAATTTGGAGGAGGGAGTAAACTTTCATAAAGTGTAGTCTTGGTGTGAAGCATAGCTCCATGTTTGTTCTACTTGCTATGGTTTGTGTGTTTAATTTAGAGCTTGAGTAAGCTTGATGCCAAAATTACTTTCTTACATGATGAGTTGGAGGAACAAATCTTTATATCATGGTCAGAGAAGTTTCTTATTCTAGATAAAGAGTTTTACATTTGCCTATCAAAAAACTCTTTATATGATTTGAAACAGTCACCTAGGCAATGATATAGAAAATTTGACACTTTCATGGTTAATAGAGGTCACATTAGAAATCATTATGATAAACGTGTTTATTATAGGGAACCTCCACTTCATTCTTTTGTATATTTGTTATTGTATATTGATGATATATTGATTATAACTAAGGATAAATCTGAAATCAATATATTGAAAGTTTAGTGAGTAGTGAATTTGAAATGAAAGATTTGAATATGGCAAAAAAAAATTTGCAGGTAGAGATCCATAGAGATCGACAAGCAAATCGATTTTTCTTGTCTCATAAAAAATACATATAGTAGGTGGTTGAACACTTTGGTATGAATAGATGCAAATCATGAGTATTCTTTTAACCACATACTTTAAATTATCTGCTTCATTGTCACCACAAACTGAGAAGGAGGTGGAGTATATATCACGTTTTATATGCTAGTACAATTGATATCTTAATGTATGCTATAATTTGTATTAGGCCTGATATTTCAAATACTGTTAGTATAGTTAATAGATACATGAGAAATCCTAAGAAGATACATTGGCACGTCATGAAATAAATTGTAAGATATTTGAGAGGCTCTACAATTGACTTAATCTATCATAGTAGCAAATCAACTAATATTATTGTAAGCTATGTTGATTCTAATTATATAGGTAATTTGGATAACAATGATCATTGATAGAATATATCTTTATTCTTTTTGATTGCACTATTAGTTAGAAGGCTATACTTCTGTTCGGGGTATTCTTGTATTGGCCGAAGACGTGGGATGGAGGATTTTTGAACCACACCAACCACCATATATCTGCTCTAGGTCACTTGGATCTGACAGAGGCATTAAATGCCTCTCTCCCTCTCATCCTATCCTTCCATGGGCATCAAAACAGGACAAAAAGAAAAGAAGAAAAGAGATGGAGGACAGAGAAAAGGTGGCAGGAGATCGAGAAGGATGCCCGCGCATCTGGCTTTCCCCCACGGATGCCTGCGCTCTCCACACGCGACTGACCCCACCTCAGCCTCTGATCCTTGACCTCTAATCTTGACATTGGTCCATACCAAAGATGACCATGGCTGAGGCCGAAGTCGGATTGTCGAACCTTGGATGCCGACCCAAGAGATTTCACAACACCAAAAATCTTTAACCAATCCTTACTCCTAATCATATGTCACCCAGTGATTATGACAAAATATTTCAGAAAAAGTTAATCCCCTCATGGTCCCACCAGATCATGGCATTCTACAGTAAGCTATGCTCTTCCAAACGGCTGACTACGCATCAACTAAGTTTATGTCGAAGTACACCATCCAACGATGCATGATCGACCCTCGAGGCTCGATCTTCGTCAATGCTAAAAGGTCTTTATTGGCCATGCTGCCCCGAGTATTTTATTTTCCAACCATGCATCGTCCACTGTGCACATACTACAAAGATTGCCTTAGGTCACTTGAACCTGATAAAGGCATTAATGCATCTCTCCCCCTCTCGTCCTATCCTCCTATGGACCATACAACGAGACAAAAAGATGACAGGAATGGAAGAGCAAGGAGAAAGAAAAGGTGACAGAGAAAATATGCCCGCATATCCAGCTTCTGCCTGTGGATGCCACGCCCTCTGCATTCGTCCAATCCCCGCCTTAGCCTATGGGCTCTGTGGTGGCCTTGGCCCTTGCACTGGCTATCGATCTCAACATCAGCCTCTAGCCCCTGACTTTAATTGTTGGCCCTCAAAAGGCCTCATAATAGTCCTATCATGTCATCCCATTTAAAAGGACAATAGTCATAGATAAAAAAAAGTAAACCGTATTCTCATCTCCTAGTGGTCAACCCAAACAATTAATGAGGGCGGCTCTCACTTGCTATAAGATGACACCACTCTCTAGTCTTTGGACAACCAAAGGGTCAGACGTGATTCCCAAAAGCATTATAAGGGACAAAAAGATTTTTTATGGCCTTTCATCCTCCCAAGACTCCAAACTCACCTATAAAAATATAAACAAGAGACCCCAAAAGGTATGCCTCCTCTCCTTTTAAAAATATTTGCTCTTCCCTCCTGTTATGAGAAATCTGACTTGAGCATCGGAGAATTTTCGTCGGAGCCACCTTTGGTGGGAACTTTTCTTGCAGATCTGACTGCCATCAACTCGTCGGACTTCGTCATGCTCCAATGCCTGCGACCTGGAATGAATTTCATCTATAATAGATTGACACTAAAGGAAGGGCCATGTGCCCATTTTTGGGGAAGAGCGAGCAACTTATAGTCATACTACCACGGAGAGCATCCGTGAGGCATTCTAACTTAAGGTGTGCTCCACATTATCCATCAGAGGTAGCCTCACAACCCCCTCTACCAGCTTTCAACTTCACAACCCATTCTGCTGGCTTTTGAAGGAATAAGATGGTCCATGTTGTACAACTATCAAGCTCTGCCTCATTAAACGAGAGGCACCCCCCTCTAAGCTCTTCTGGTTAGGCTTAAGAACAGGAGATAAATAATTTGAGTTGGGGGGAAATAGGCTTATTCGTAGGAAGAAGTGATCGTTTTGTCAAAAGAATTCTATTGCACCACCTCAACAACATCAGGTCTCCGAAGATAAAATTGTCTAAACATCCAGTCTTCAGAAGAAGCCTCCCCCCCACTCTAAGGGCCCCCTTTCTCTTCCTATGGCTTCTTTTCTTTTCAAATATGCATTAAAAGAAGAGAGAGAAAAAAGAAGAGAAGATCTCTAAGAGATCAAAGAAAAAAAGGAAGATAAAAATATACAAGAGATTTCTAACTAATCTCGATGTCCCTTCTTTTGTCTGTACCCCATTATAATATGACTCTACACCTACTCCATTATTTATTATCATAGAGGCCTTCTCTTTCTTGTCAGGATAGGAAGGATTTCTTGAAGAAAGTCCCATAGGCAATCTATGAGTTTGTAAATGGTGTCGAATCCAGTTGCTCGAGTACTTCTTTATTCACATCATAAATTAAATGAATCGGTCAACGTCCCCACGGGCACTTTCGGTTGAGTTCGATAAGCGGAGGGCATGCAATCAGATTGGAAGAGGAAAACATTCCAAAAGATCTATATAAGATTTTCTTGATAAGAGGTACTTAAGCCCTTACCTTTACTTTATTTCTTTCTTTTGGAAAATTGCAGCTCTATGAGCATCAAAATCAAAGGCCAAGGTCGAAGTTAAATCAAGATCGAAGTCGAAGTCAAATAAGACAGAGGCCGAAGTCAAAATCAAAGCCAAATCTGAAAATAAATTAAGGCTGAAGCCCAAGTTAACATCAAGGCTAAAATCGAAGCTAGAATCAAGGCTAAGGCCGAAGTCAGATCCTAATCGATCCAAAGTCAAACAAGCTAATCCAAAGCTCAAAAACAAGCCAATTCGAAGTCAAATCCAAATCGATCTGAAGTCAGATCCTGATCGATCCAAAGTCAAATTCTGATCGATCCGAAGTCAGATCCAGACCGATCCAAAGTCAAAATCAAACTGATCCGAAGTCGAGAATCAGATCGATTAAAGAAAAATAATCCAAACTAAGGCAAAGCTCAAGTGCAAGCTAAAGCAATTGATAAGTCAAACAAAATCTGAGAGCTCTCTAACAGAACTCATAACTTCTATGATAATAGGCATCTAAGCCCCTTCCACTATTTATTTCTTTCTATAGGGCAACAGATCTTTGAGCACCTAGCAAAAGCTCAAATCCAAACCAAAAGGAGGGTATGAACGGACACTTGTGCCCCTGAAAAGGGGTTCGAAGCCCCTACTCCTCTGTGAGAGTGTAATCGAAGCCCTCACTCTTCAGTAGAAGAGCCGGCAAACCCACTCTTTAGTGAGAGAGCTGATAAAGCCCCCACTCCTCTGCAGAAATATAGCCGAAGTCTTCACTCTTCAGTGGGAGAGCAGGTAAAGCCCCCACTCTTTCATGGGAGTGCAGTCGAAGTCTCCGCTGTTCAGTAAGAGGACAGTCGAAGCCCCCACTCTTCAGTGAAAAGTCAGTAAGCCCTCATTTTTTTATGGGAGTACAGTTGAAGCCTCCGTTCTTCAGTGGGAGAGTCGATAAAGTCCCCACTCCTCCATGGGAGTACAGTCGAAGCCCCCACTCTTCAGTGAGAATGCGTATGAAGACCACACTCTTCATTGAGGCTCCGAAGCTACGCTAGCTAGGATGGAGTAGGCCGGAGTACGTTCCACAAGGCGAAAGCTAAAATCCACTGGCTGAAGATCTCATTCTTAAGTAAGGGATGAGAAGACCCTACTCTTTAGTAAAGGAGAAGACCCCACTTTTCAGTGAGGGGTAGAAGACCTTCCTGATGCAAAACTTAAGCATATCTAGAATCAGATCATGGGGAAATGTGAAAGCCAAAGTAACGGGCAAGCGAGATGGTGCTGAAGCCATGAGCTTAATACCATGGGGTCCACTTTTAGCATGGAGTATGTCATTATGTTTGTAGGATTTTTGTGGTGCCCCATAGCCTTAGAGGTGACCAAAGATGGAGCCAGTTAATTGGCTTCAAGTTCACTATGACGAACGCGGTCATAGGCTAGGACGGGAGTGGTCGCGGTCATAGGCTAGGACGGGAGTGGTCCTAGGGTGGGGATAATGCATAGCATCCACAGGCTTGAGGTTCAGGTGATGAGGACTTCGAGAAACTTTGTTGAGACTCCGGATACCTGGGGGCATAAGATGGAGCAAGAAATCAAGAAAAGGCTGAAGACTGCGGTAAAAGTAGATTTCAGGACACTGAGTCAAGTCAGTGCCAGACTAGATCGATCAAGTTTGAGATAGATAGAAATAGACTCTCAAAAAAACTGACACGGTATGTAGGTTAGCTAGCTCAATTTCAGACTGAGTCGATTAAGTACCAGATTAGTCAACTCAATTTGAGATTGAGTCGACTCAGCTACATAGGTAGAGCACAGCGGGATTTTTGATTTCGTCTGGGATCGAGTTTTGATCCTAGGGTCTTAAGACCTGGTTTGTTAGATCTTAAGATAGCTAACTCAAGGATTTGGACTGGGATTAAGTTCAAGGTGAGAGCATCTGAGACATGGGTGTACATGGGCTCGAATGAGTACTTTCATGTAATTGGGTTTAGCTAGAAAGTTTTTCAGCTGGGTTTTATTAGGATTTGTGTGTAAATCCTAGGGTATATAAACCATGTATTGTAACATATTGTGAAGATGGAACTAATACAAAGCTTTTCTCTCTAAATTCTTCATCACTCTTTAGTTTGCATGCCATCTTAGGTAGAGATCAAGCAAAACCCCGATGTCGCCTTCTTTAGTGCAGGTTGCTAGTGTTCTCAAGTATTCACGTCCTAAAAATCTGCACAACAATTGGTATCAGAGTCAGATGGAGCATGGAGAAAGAAGGAGATGCCAGGATTGAAGTTCTCTGTCAAAGGTATCTTTCTGAATCAGATATGTGTTGTTTGTAATTGTGGCTTGAGATATCATGAGCAGTGGGTTGAAGATTGATTTTGAGAAGTTTGACGGAACGGAGAACTTCTCAATGTGAAGGATAAAAATGGAAGATCTGTTGGTTCAGTAAGAGCCAGATCTGGTTTTGAAAGAAAGCCAGAGAGGATGACAAATCAGGCTTGGTGTTCTCTGAGAAGAGAGCATGTTCGCTGATCAGGTGGTATTTGGCGGACTCGATGTTGCACGGCGTGCTGAAAGAGAAGACACCTAAAGATTTATGGTCAAGGTTATACTCCCTGTACATGGGAAGGAACATATACAACAAGCTTATGCTGAAGAAACAACTCTACAGCCTTCGGATGGAAGAAGGTGGAGATGTGTTGGGACATATTTAGTGGTTTGACCAGTTGAGTACGGATCTACTCAATTTGAGTATGGCTATGGAGGAGGATAAGTCCCTAATGTTGCTATGCTTGCTATCCGGGTGTTTCGATCCGCTGGTGATGACTCTGTTATACAGAAATAAGAGACACTAATATATGAGAAAATAGTGTCAGTCCTTCAGAGGAACGAGCAGAAGGAGCAGATGGTGAGGGATAATACGGAGCTGTCCCAAGATGCCATAGTGGTCGGTGAAAGATCTTGGAGGGGGAAGGATAGACACGAGACAGCATGGAGGTAGGCATCCCCAAAGAGTATCAGGAAGGTTAGGTGCTATATGTGCCGGAAGCTAGGGCACATGAAGAGAGATTGTCCTCGAAGGAAGAGAGAAAAGGGAGAAGGTTCCAGACCGAAGTCATCTAGTGCGGTGGCTGAGAGCGATGTATTAGATGATCTTCTGATATTATCGGCTGGATACAAGAAGGAGGCACATCAGTAGATACTGGACTCTGCTAGCTCTTATCACTGTATACCTCACCGAGTGTGGTTCGCTTCTTACATGCAGGTGGGTGCGGGGCAGCAGGTGATACTAGGAGATGGGAGCTCTTGTGGTGCAGCAAGAGTGGATTCCATCAGGTTAAGGATATTTGACGGGAGGGTGCAGACCTTGATAGATGTGCATCATCTCTCGGATCTCAAGAGGAGTGCAGTATCATCTGAATACTTGAAGGAGAAGGGCTTCATTTTCAGAAGCGATTCAGGGGTACTGAATGTCTTCAAGGGCAATAGGATTGTGATGAGAGGAAGGAGATTGAGGAGTCGACTGTACTAGATGGAGGGATCTGTTGTGTCCAGATAGATCGAGGTGATCGCTTCAACCATGGAAGATCAGTCGGAGGTCCAATCGATGCAGATTGGACAATTGATGGTGTGTTTATCGGAGTTACCTATTGCAAGGTCGTCGGATCACAGGGAGGTGGAGCATCGAAGACAGGTGCATCCATACGTGGAGGAGGAGCACCGGAGAGAGATTCCTTCACGGGTGATGATGAAGTCCATGGTCATGGCATGAGGTCTAGGCATGGAGTGTAGAGGGAGGTGGAGTTTCTCAGATGCTCGAGCAGCGATGAGCGGCTACTGGGAGAGGGATTAGAAGCATATGCGTTGGGCATAGATGCTACGGTGGTGATAGGATGTGGAGAGGACTCGAAGATCAATGAGGAGACTTCCACCAGCAGGGACCATAGGTGGGTCAGAGACAGGGGAGTGGAGCTACGATCACTCTAAGATTTTTCGATGCTACGACGGGCAGAGTCATAGGAGCAGCAACGGTCAAAGCCAATGGGCCAGTGGTAACTAGAGCCACTAGAGCAACGACGGGCAGAATCACTAAAGCTACGACAGTTGGAAGTTGTAGGTAGAGTAATTGATGGCACGATAGGAGGAGCCACGGAGACAGCAGCGGGAGCAGCTGCTGGATTAACGATGGGCATAGCTGTTGATGACAGGACCTACGAGAGAGGTGTTCGAATGCAAGATGAAATCTTCAGCCACAAGGGAGGTGGTGGCGGTCTCCAAGACAGCTCTAAAGTTAAGATATACTGCGGTGGTGAGGAGGTTTGCATAGTTGGTTTACTCCTCATTAATCAGGTCGTGAAGAGGATCAGAGCTCGATGAAAAGTGGAGATTGTCAAGACTTTGATCTAGAAGTGATAAAATGCCACTGAAAAATTACCGCGAGTTATTTATTATGCTAGTAGAACCCTTAATGATGCGCAGCTTAACTATTCAACCACTGAAAAAGAGTTTTTGGCTATTATCTTTGCCTTAGAAAAGTTTAGATATTACTTGGTTGGGTCACATGTCATTGTATACACTGATCACTCAGCCATTAGACATCTCTTGACAAAGAAAGATGCAAAAGCACGTTTGATCCGATGGATTTTACTTCTTCAAGAATTTGACCTAGAAATCAGGGATAAGAAAGGAATCAAAAATGTAGTGGCTGATCACCTATCTCAATTGACTGATGCACCCTCTAACGAACCATCAATAGAAGAGTCTTTTCCTGATGAATAACTCATGTCCGTAACCAAAGAACCATGGTACGCTAATATTGTCAATTACTTGGCCACTGGTAGGATTCCTTCTTATTGGAACACTCAGGACAAACACAATTTTTTTGCCCAAGTAAAGTATTTTATTTGGGATGATCCATATCTGTTTAAACAATGTCCTGATCAAATTATTAGAAGATGTGTCCCGGACTACGAGATCAACAGTATCTTATCTTTTTGTCATGACCAAGCCTGTGGTGTCCACTTTGGAGCTAAGAAACTACTGCAAAATTTCTTCAATATAGATTTTACTGACCCAATTTGTTTAAAGATGCACATGAGTACTGTAAAAGCTGCATTAGATGTCAACAAGTAGGACGGATCACAAAAAGAGATATGATGCCATTAAATCCGATCTTAGTTGTTGAGATTTTTGATGCATGGAGAATCGATTTCATGGGACCACTTCCAAACTCTTTTGAAAATGAATATATCTTAGTAGCTGTCGATTATATGTCCAAATGGATAGAAGCTATGCCGTGTAGATCGAATGATAGCAAAATTATTATCAAATTTTTTTAAAAAATATTCTCTCATTTTGAAATCTCTAGAGCTATTATAAGTGATCAAGAAACATATTTTTGTAATTGAACCTTTGCAATCCTGATGAAGAAATACAACATCACCCATAAATTGGTCACACCCGATCACCCCCAGACTAGTGGACAAGTTGAAGTTTCAAATCGTCAAATCCAACAAATCCTAGAGAAGACTATAAGCACCAATAGAAAGATTGATCATTGAAGCTAGTAGATGCTCTTTGGGCATATTGCACTGCCTTCAAAATCAACATAGGAATGTCTCCTTGCAGGCTTGTATTTGGTAAAGCATGTCACTTGCCAGTAGAGCTTGAACATAGGGCTATGTGGGCCATCAAAAGTTAAACATGGATCTAGATGAGGCTGGACAATATAGGAAGTTACAAACTGATGAACTTGAGAAAATCAAGAATGAGGCATACGACAATGCTAAGATATATAAAGAATGAACTAAGGTGTTTCATGATCGAGCAATCCTTAGAAAATCATTTTCATCTGATCAAAAAGTTCTTTGTATAACTCTAGGCTACATTTATTTCTCAAAAAATTTAGATCTAGATGGACAGGGTCCTATATTGTAAAAGAGATTTTTTCTCATGGAGCTGTAGAAATCAAAACCTAAGCAATGGTGCTATTTTAAAGTAAATGGACAATGATTGAAACCATTTTTAGAATTACCTACTAAAATTGAGGAGGAGGCCATGGTTCTCCATGAGCCTATTTATTCTAATTGATTCTGTATCCCATGTTCAGTCTGGCTAAAGACTTAAAATTTAGCACTTTCTGAGAGGCAACCCAATTTTTAATTTTATTTTTACTTTCTTTTGCATTATGTTCAGGTTAATCAAGGCTTGTTTTGTACAGATTTGAAGGCAATATTGGCTAAGATGGGAGAAGCACCAATTTTGAAAAAAACTTTTAGATCTGGTGACATCTCTCCTTTTTTTCTTTTTTATGCACCCTTCTTTTTTCCTACTCTATTGAGGACAATATCGATTAAGTTGGAGGGAAAGAATAAAAAAAAATTCAAAAATCCTCAAGTAAGTTAGTATTTAGCATTTAAGCACCAGACTATATTTAAGAATTGAGTTAAACCAAGCATTTTTAAAAGAAAATTGATATACAAACTAGAGAGTTTGTGAGATATCGAGGGATCAAGTATTAAGAAAACTCAATAAGGAGTTAAGTTTAGAACTTAAATAATTTTTTTTGAGCATTTCTAAATTTTTCTACCAACATCAAAGAAGAGTTTACTTCTTATAGACTTGTGTAAGGTAACTATATGTTCTACATATATTTTAAAAAAAGTTTCAAGTACTTCATGTTGAGTAACCGGGCCTCTTTGCCTAAGCAAGCAATGAGTTTCGCGTCAAAAGGTATGAAGGGCAAAGAAGCTTTGTTGTAAAGCTAGTTTAACTTGTAGCCTGTTTGATTCGAGCAAGCAGGTCTGAGGGCTATTCTATACCTAGTGCAATAAAGTTATCTGGTTTTGGAGTCATTGGTTGAAAACTTGCTATATGGGTCAAACAGTAAGCTGAAGGGGTTAAGACACTCAATAGCGGTACAATGTTAAAAAAAATAAGAAAAAAAAGAGTTCAATAAATGAAGGACGGAAGTAACAATGTACTTATCCATAAGAAGGTTAATGATTTAGAGATAAAGGTAGAATAATTTAGAAAAAGTTAAAAAAAAGTGTACTGTCCTTAGTTTAACTCTTATATTGATTAGTATTAATACTCGAATGACATATCTCACTCACGCACTACTGTATATCAGTGGCCTTTTTAAAATTGTTTGGTGAAATTTGAGACTTTAAGTTAAATGATACTTAAATCTAAATTCTTTTTTACTCGAGGATGAGTAAAGTTCAAGTTGAGGATGTGATAAGTGGCATATTTTTATATTTATTGAAGATATTTTTGATAATTTTTGATGTTAACATCTTCTTAAAAACCTAATTTTATGAATTTATTAAAATTTTTGAAAATAAGTAATTTTAAAAAAATATAAAATTAGATATACTTATGAAAATAATATGTTAATTTAATTGAGTAATTTAAGCACCAAAATGAAGAGAAATTTTTGAAAATTTAATGCATATTTTTAAAATTTTTAGATAAAAATCGGAGCAAAAATGGAGCCAAAATATCCTAAAAAATCTTAAAAATAGCCTCCGATGTATGGTGGACCAGTCGATCGATCCACAGAGTCAGGGTGCGGTCCACAGAAAACTTCACGTGGTCCAATCCAGATCCGACAGCCAGGAATATTCTTAGGAGATCAATATATTTTCTAAGAGTTTTAGGACTCCTTTTGTGATGAAAAAAATATAAAAAAATTATCTATAAATAGGAGGTCCGGGAATAAGCTTGATGAGGAGAAAAATTAGAGAAAAATAAGAAAAAATAGAAAAAAAAATTCAAGGAGCTTTAGAGATCAATTATTAGGAGATTATGGAGCCAGAGAGCTTGATGCGAGGCTAAATTCCTTCAATCCAGGAATATGATGAAGCCTGTAAATAAATTTTATTTTTATTTTTATATTTAATTTTATGTAATAAATTTTACTTTTATTTCATATCTTTTACTTTTTTCTGAAGTATTGATCCAGCCTACACGACCTATACCTTCTTTTGACGTGCCATGATCCCTAGATACAGTACGTACTTTGGAGAGATAGATCGTAGTATGTGAGATTAAACTTTAAATCTTATAATTGAATTTAGATAGTTTATACTCTAACAGGACGAGCTGTGATCTACTGATACAGTCCGTACCCCTTAGAGATAAACTATACTAATATCTTAATCACAATAATTAATATTACAATATAAGAAAAAAATAAATCTAATTTACATGGTGGATTCAAAATTTTTGAATTATTTTTTTAAATTATTTTTTTCATAAATTAATTTATATTTTAATTTAATTCTTGCTATTCTATTTCTTTTTAATCCTTCTACAATCAATTCTCTTTTTATTTCATCTTAAAAGAAAAAGATAATCGCCCTAGATCCCCGTGGAAACGATTCTTACTCACCCTATCTATATAGTTTGAGTTGATTTTTATTCTTGATCGTCTACGACAGCGATCAAATTTTGACACTGTTGTCGGGGATCTAGGCATGATTATTTAAAAAAAATAATTTCTTTTTAATTGCTTTCTAACTTATC
>KE504742.1:635143-645570 GCA_000441515.1 Elaeis oleifera
ATATATATATATATATATATATATATATATATGCTCTAGGTCACTTGAATCTAACAGAAGCATTAATAGCCTCCTCCCTCTCATCTTATCCTCCCATGGACATCACAACAAAACAAAAAGAAAAGAAGAAAAGAGATGGAGGGTAGAAAAAGATGGCAGGAGATCGAGAAGGACACCCACGCATCCGATTTTCACCCACGGATGCCTGCACTCTCCACGTGCGACTGACCCCACCTCGGCCTCTGATCCTTGACCTCTGATCCTGACATCGATTTGTACCGAAGATGACCATGGTCGAGGCCGAAGTCGGACTGTCGAACCTCAGATGCCGACCCAAGAGATACCATAACTTCAAGAATCTTTGATCAATCCTTACTCCTAATCATATGTCACCCCAGTGACTATGATAAATATTTCGAAAAAATTAATCCCCTCGTAGTTCCACCAGTTCATGATACTCTACAGTCAGCTATACTCCTCCAAACGACTGACTATGCGTCAGCTAAGTTCATGCTGAAGTACGCCATCCGACGGCCCTCGAGGCCTGATCTCCGCCAATGCTAAAAGGTCTTTATTGGCCACGCCATTATGAATATTTTATTTTCCAATCATGCATCATCCACTATGCAAATACTACAAAGATTGCCTTAGGTCATTTGAACATGATAAAGGCAATAACGCATCTCTCCCTCTCTCATCCCATCCTCCTATAGACCATACAATGAGACAATAGATAATAGGAATGAAAGAGCAAGGAGAAAGAAAAGATGACAGAGAAAATCGCCCGTATATTCATCTTCTGTCTATGGGTGCCCGCGCCCTCTGCGCTCGTCCGATCCCTGCCTTGGCCTGCGGGCTCCGTGGTAGCCTTGGCCCTCACACTGGCTACCAATATCAATATCGACCTCTAGCCCCTGGCTTTATTATTGGCCTTCAAAAGGCCTCATAATAGTCCTGTTATGTCATCCCATTTAAAAAGGACAATAGTCATGGATAAAACAAAGCAAGCCCTATTATTATCTCCTAGTGGTCAACCCAAACAATTAATGAGGGCAGCTCTCACTTGCTATGAGATGACACCACTCTCCAACTTTTGGACAATCAAAGGGTCAGGCATGATTTCTAAGAACATCATGAAGGGCAAAAGATCTTTTATAGCCTTTTATCCTTCCAAGGCTCCAAACTCATCTATAAAAGATAAACAGGGAATCCCAAAAGAACACCTCCTCTCCTTCTAAAAAATATTCGCTCTTTCTCTCCTGTTGCGAGAAATCTGATTTGAACGTCAGAGAATCCCCATCGGAGCCACCTCTGGGTGGGACTTTTCTTACAGGTCTGACCGCCGTCGACTGGTCGGACTTCGTCATGCTCCAGCACTTTCGGTCTGGGACGAATTTCATCTGCAACAACTTCAATCTACAATTGTCTTATGTATAACCAAGTAAAGTACATGGCTGTAAGAAGGAGAGTAAAGGAAGCTATATGATTGTATGGTCTCGTTGATAGTTTGGATCTATAGTGATAGTTAACAATTGTGCACTATGATAGCCAGAGTATCATCTACTTGACTAAAAATCTAATGTATCATAAGTAGATCAAGCATATTGATGTTAAGTATCACTTTATTTGAGAGATTATCAATAAAGGTATTATTGCAGTTCAGAAAATAGCCAATGTAAAGAATCCAATTGATATATTGATAAAACTACTTCTAGTAAATAAGTTCAAGCATTGCTCAGACTTGATTGGTGTTTATAGAGAATGATATCCTTATGGGGCTGGTGAGCAAGAGACAATGAGAAAGATTTTGATATATTTGACTTAGTAAACTTCAAAACAAGATAGGAAGTTATTAGAGTTTGTCTTGAATCTTACTTCTAGTAGAATAAATCCACCTCAACTGAAGGTTTATTTTAAATAATAGTTCGAGTCCATTTCCAATTAGGACACTGATCTAAATTGATTTATTATAGAAATACCAATTTAAGTATAATTAATTTATTCTATCCTATATATCCCTTCTAATCTTAAAGAGAGTAGTGATAATTGAGAGTTGTAATTGAGTGTCATAGAAATCTCGTAGATTGAATGGTAGAATTTGTGCAATAATTTTTACTCTATAATCTCCGATCTTTATGATAAAACTTTTGCACCACCTCCATCCGTGGATATAGATCCATACACCAAACCACATAAATTTTATATATTTTATTCTTTTTAATTCTCTATTTCTTATTTTTCATCCTCTTCCTTTTGATCTTTTGTTTCGTCCGGTTGCAACACCAGCTAATACTTTATACGTGGACAGGAGATCGGCAGGCAAACAAGATTATTAGGTGGCTATGGTGTCCCTTTGCCACCATTGAGGCAGCAGCTCTAAAAACTCAATTTTCTTCTCATATATAACTGTTAAAATAATTCTATTTTTATAACTTTCGAAAATATTTAAATTTTGAAACACTCGTATTTTGAACAATTTTATGTTTACATACAAGTACTTCATGAAAGTCCAACTACAAGTAGACTTACAAGCACTCGCTCGCTCCATTCGGCCGGTCATACCAAGCTCGTGCCCATTACTTTGACAAGTTCTCAGACAATTATAAGATGCTACCTTGTTAAAAAAAATAAAATAAAAAACTATAGGAGTAAAATTTGGCAGTCACTAGGCTCACTTGCTCCACATGGAACTAGTAACAAAAGTTGGTCTGTTTCCCTTGGGCAACTCAGTTCAGCCATACCTCCCTTCTCTAGCGAGGACGTAGAGCTCTTCATAACGAAGTTATCAAAATTAACAAACAGCAGCAAATCTAACTCACTAGCATCAAGCTCGATCAAGTCCAACCAACCACAGGTGCTACCATGATACCCTGATTACCTCACCAGTGGAATGGTATTAAGGGTAGAAGAGAACGTTTCCTTGGGGGGAAAATCTGTAAAGCATGAAGAGAAGGAGAGAAACCAATATCCATCTTGCAGGTTAGGCATAAAACAATACAAAGTTTAAGCAGTAGCTCTGTTCTGCTCCTTCCAATATTCATTACAACCATGCATTTATGCACCAGTGGGATTAGTAAGATAGAGCAAATAGTTCAGTATAGAGATGGTACAGCATCTAAACTATGATGATATAATCCATCAAATTACTTCCAAAAACTCTCCAAGTCCATCCTTGCAAGCGATCACCCATGCTCACCAGCAGTTGGCACAGCACTGGTCTGAGCATTATGAATTGCCCGTTGTAATTCGGATAGAAGTCCATCTGCATATTGTCATAAAAACCGGCAATGATTAAGGAATGCGAACTAAATTTTCAAAGTAAAATGAGATGAATGGAAAGCAGAAAGATCCACAATAATGTTCACCTGATGAGGAAGTTTCAAGTGACCCCACGATGACCCACTAGCTCCAGAATACATCACCGGTCTTTCTGGTAGGTACCAGAAACAAATGAGGTAAAGAATTGAAATGCACATAATTATAGTATGATTAAAATTATAATAATCATTACAATGATTGCCACATCATATGGTGTGACTGAGTGTGCATACAAGAACAAGCCTGTGAAAGCAAGGAAAATGGGAGCATGGGCACAGTGTATGTGGCATCTTTCACATATATGATGCATGGTTTGCAGTAGATATACCTTTCAATGTTGAGAATATGATGCTGAATGCATTAACTTATATGGTCACTCCAATGCTTCTTATCTAAGGGCATGTTTGGCACTTTCTTGTGTTTTGTTCTCTACATGTAAGTGAAACACAATATGGAGATTGATGTTGAAGATAGTGTTTGCACAGAACTTCTGCTATTCCTTCCTTGTATCTTCACACTTTCTGAGAGCATTAAATCCTTGCCACCAAAAGCTCTAAATAATTTACAACAATTTCTTTTTAAAAAAAAGTTTCCATTATAAATGTTGTTCAGTCTAGTTCATTGCTTTCTGGGTTTTTGAAACAAAAACGGAAAGCCATGGGAATACTGAAAAGGCCCTGAATTAACAGAAACTGAAGGTGTTTTAGCAGATTATCAGAAACCTTTACTTGGCCACCAGCACCAGTGGTAAAACCTCTCTACTTTCCCTGGGAGCTACTAATGTTGGAGACAGATTAAAGCCTCAAAGAGAGGCCAATAAATTGAATTTTCAAAATTTAGGAAATAATCTGTTAGAACTCTTAGAGAAATCTCTGTTGCAATGGAGAAGATTGAGAAGAGCAATGATTTCCCTTGGATATGACAAAATCCTGTCAGCTGCTTTTAAACTAGTGCATTGGTGGAAATAACTGCGCTAAGTAGAGGACACTGGTTGGCTTGTTGATGCAATGAGACTTGCAAAGGGCACCTAGGGCAAAGATAAGAAGATGAGATAGAAAAAGAGAAGAATGAGAGGCTTTGACCACATTTAAAAAAAAAATCTCAATAATATTAAGATTGATGAGAGCCTTAAAAATCGGCCTATATTCTTGGCAGATCACATAAATCTTTAAGAAACTAAAGTTCAGAAAGATTCTTAATCTACACCACAGATCTGCTTGAAGATACCTAAAATAAATAAATTGTTAACACCTCTAAATTAGACATGAGACGTCCTATCGATTTTGATCCCCATAATTTTCCAAATTGACAAAGGTCCCTGATAACACATTTAAATCCTAAAGACAATCTTTAGATGAGTATAATTGTAATTTAATATTTAGGTGCAAAGATATGCACAAAAAAAGCTTGAAGGCTAATCTGGATTGCACCTGATTTAGATTTTTAGCCCCACCAGATCAACCTAATGTCTTGGAAAGAACCAATCTCCAAGTTCAGTCATTGTGGTACAATCCAGGAATTCCTTTTGCAAATGATGCAAGCCGGTGCATCAGACAGCACCATCATATTTCACGCATTAAAACAACAGTGTTCAAAAAGTAGTACACCTCACACAGACCCTATATGCAATACTTGTTGCGTATCCATTTGAATACCTTTTCCAAGAACCAAACCATTGGTAAGCCAATAACGTTTTAACAGCTTAAGTAATCAATATCCACAGTTTCTTGCCAATGATTTTACCAAAGTATGTGATGCAAGCAGTGTTACTTCACAACTATGTTACAGCAATACTAAAACAAGAGTTCAGCATCAGTTTTGGTGTGACTATGCCTGCATCATTTCGTGCATTTTGTGTGCACATACATGTGTACATCAGCACACACACATACAAATTTTGATTGTGTGGCTACATGCAGAAGCCATTTTTACTAATACATACAAAGAATAATCAACTGCCCCTTTCCATGTAAAGCTTACTTTACATGTTGGACAAATTGACGAAGCTCATGGATCCAGGGTAATAGGCTAATTGCATTCCAGTTATTGATCAAGGAGATCTTATAGTGTCAAAAAAATAATAATATAATGGTCTATACAGATCCAACAGAGGTGGGAATGACCAACTGAAGAAACCTGCAGAGGAAGCCATTAGAAATATAGTAAGACTTCTTCTTAGTTAATAGTCCACTATTTGAGCATAAGCAACCACCAGAGTGATAATTTTGTTAACATCAGTTACGTGCGTAAGATAAGTTGCAAGGTAACAATCTAAAAGCTTTGATGCCTTAACATCCAACTTCCTTTTAGAGTTGATGGATAAATAGGTATAGTAAATAGATACATGTCAATTGTTCCTTTTCCAAGTCCTAGGAGATATCCTACCACAGAAATATACATTGATAACCTTCCTTCAGTAGCATAACCACAACTGTGTGTTATTGGAAAATACTAGGAACAGCCATTCTTTATAAGACAGTAAAGAACTAGAATGGAGATGTCCAAAAAGACCACAAGGATCTGAAATCTTGAAACTAACCATTATCAATTCAATTTGTCACATGTAAATTTCAAACTGGTTAATCAAAGTAATTCCCAAAACCAGCAAGAGTGCAACAGACAAATTTACAGAACTTACGAGACCATAAAGACATATAACCCACCTGATAAATCAATTGATGGATCATTGTACAAGTGCATGGCATTTGCCCAACCTACATAATAAAAACAATAATATGAGAATCTTGCAGCTAATTAACAGCACAAACAGTAACAAAAAAAAAAAAAACTAAAACTTGGTTATCAGGTGTATGGTTGTGCATGGTTTCCAAAGAAAAATGCTAAACTAACACTAATCTTCATAACAAATCTGACAAATCTGGGTTATCTTAAATAATTGCCTTTAGGAATGGGAGGCAGAAGTCATCAAAGGCAACAGTTCTGGGGCAGTAACCCTGGCTTTTCAGATTTACTTCCGAGAGTTGTGTTAGTTTAGGATTGTTTGTTTCCAATTTCTCACCAATGAAAACTTCATCAAGTCATAAAATAAGACTACTGGATTAGATTTACTTAAGATGAAAGGTCATAACAATTGCTATTTGCTAAGCATGTCCCTCACATGCGCAGATCATGAAAATGATTTGGCATCTTAAAGGAACATGGACAAAATAAACAAGTGCCTGCATAATTGGTAATCAAAGCAAAACATGATATCACTGCAAGCTGTATCAGCAGCTGCACCTGATGATTACATTCACCACTTAAAAGCCTATTAGTAAACACCCTAGCCTTTTGCTAACTCATGCTGTACTTGCAGACTAATACCGTATTCCGTACAGGGGTTTTTACTCTGAGAATGATACAAAGAATGCGGTTTTCTTGAAAAATAAACAAGTCTATTACAGGGATGAGAAGATGCAACATTTTTCCTAGTATATAACTATCAGAAAAATCAGGCAGCAACAATGTACATGAGCATCTGTTGAAGCTGTTCCCTGACAGTCAACTTCGGCCTGCTTCAGTATGCTAAGCAGGTGTGCTCAAGAAAATAGCACTAATTAACATATTTTTTAACAACAACTATGTGCCGCTAGCTTAGCAAATGAGAATCATAAAGCTGACTCCAAATAGCTAGGACATCGCCAGATAGTTATGGCTATGGTAAGAATTATGTCATGCTAGATATAAATAAAGAAATGAAATTGTTTCTCAGGATTTCAATAGATAAAGAATTCAGCTTTGTCTACCTACCTACATGAATATGTGTGTATCTATCAATGTTTATTATATATTTATATGGTTATAATACACATGGGGTATAAAAAGGGCATTTTACACCCACTGCAAAATTCAATAAACAAATTGCAAATTGAAAATCTATATTGATTGGATGTAATCTACGAGGTTTGAAAGTCTATCTATGAAAAACAATCTGTTAGAAATCTCTTGCCTATACATCAAGTCCTCTCAAATATATGGTTGGCACAATACAGTGCGCTGATCTGGGACAACCTGATGTAACAAAAGAGGTCCAAAAAGTCTATGCTTTTCTAGAAAAGGTTATTTAAGTCTTATAGACCATATTCAACAGTTTAGAATTCCATATTGCAAGAAGCAACATTAAATTTTGTAGTTGGTGTAAACACCTATCTTTACATGCTGTATATAATAACTGCACCTTGTGTGTTACTACAGGCATGCATACATCTGTCATTCATGCATGCATGCATACTGTAAGAACACAGGAATGCACTTGATTCAAAATATCAGCAATAGCTTTTTTTCTTTATTCATAGAACCATCATAAATGGGTTACACCATTGAATCTTACTCTGATGTTTAAGACAACAACATTTCAAAAAAAAGTATCTCTATGATGCCACTCATTATTAATTCCATTTCATGGTACATCTTATAATGCAAGATACTGGTGAACATGCAGGAAATGTCAAACAATATTAAAATACATAAGATGCATCTTACAGTTAAGCAGGTGCAAGTGTGGGAGCCACACAAAAATTATTTGGCAGTTTATAGTTTATTTCCCATTGATCAATCTGGTAACACAACAAGAAAGTGATATGAATCATGTCCTTGACAGCAACTTCACATGACTATGATAATGGTTTGTCTCAGGAAATTTACATGACACTCCAAGACAGACAATGACTTGCAACTGCATACTTACGCTCGTTTAGAAGTTGCGTGGCTTGACTGGTGCAACACCCATCTATGGGCATCAATCCAGGATGAGTGTTATCATTTTGAACATTGCTGCTCTTCTCCCCATCAATCCTGTAGGAGTAATTCGCTTTTTCAAATCGATCTAACAGATAAACACAAACCAATTAGAACTCAAGCACCAACAAGGACAAGGAGGAACACATGAAATGCAAAATATTGCAAAACATTGGATGAACAAATAGTTAGGTCTATGTAGGGGAACCATTCTGTTTGATACAGAAGAGTGTATATCATTTCTTGCTAATAGTACATCACTGAAAACCCAAATATAAATACAGAGATGACACAAGTGTACATTTTAATATTCAAAGTTCTTGTGCAGATTCATATGCACATTATATTGTCAATAGACCTGTTATCGCACCACATGCATGTACGTGGCATGTGGCACATGATCAAGAGATGCACTTTGCTCCTCTAGAGCAAAGGGTGTCTAATCCTCTAGAATCCAAAAGGTATGAATCCAAAATCAATGCTTGCTAATTTACTGGCTACGAGGTGCTAAACTTAAATGATATAACACCAGAGCATTATATTGGTTTATGTTTATTATGAAGAATGTCAAGTTTCAGCAGATATATGCTAATTTTAAATAGCATCATATAGGACATATTATTGATAGTGAAGAACAAATCAAAATCTTGACTATGATTATGTTCATATGCTGTTGAGTTCATCTTCATGTCAATCAACTAACCCATCAGAATGTGCATCAACAGCATCTATGACTAAGATAATTAAGTATTTTAAGAAGTGTGACTTCGTGCAGTAGATTTTAGCTAATTTGGTGATTGCTGTCTCCTTTACACCATTGGAACATGAAGCAACTACAGGATGCAAGTTTTTAAACAATAAAATGTTTGGAACCCTCAATAAACACAGAGGCAATTGGCTTCTTTTTAGCCTAATTAATTGCACCTTATCTACTAACAAAAGAAGAGGAACTACTTTCTTTTAGATGTAGCTTTTGTATCACTAGTAGTTGACTCTTAACCTTAATTGGCACCTTAAATTTCTTAGCTTGACATAACTTTGATATTTTTGAAAATGAAATGATATAATACTCAGCATAGTCAAATAAGGATGCATCTCAGCAATTCCAAATGATCTGTATATACAAGGTAAAAGTGGCGTACTTTTATCAATATCAAAGGGGTTCAGGAGAAACCTTTGTCCATAATTTCACACAAAATTTTTTTCCTACATGATATTCTAGACAAACGTGGAAAAGGATACATGCAGTAGCAAATGCCTTTTTTGTGAAATAGATCATATGCAAGTTTTAATACCTAAAGCAGAGAGAGAAAGATAATAGGATACTACAAGCCACTGATTCTGTTTCCGCTTACCCATATGTATACCCAAGAAGTGTACATAATGTCCAGCCAGATCTTGACTACCAAAATTTTTGGAACAGAAGATTACAGATTTTTTAAGGTGAATGTCCAAAATGGAAACTTTTCTAAAGTTCCATTAAGAATATGTTTCTTCTAAGCAACGTCAAAACCAGAAGTTTGTTATTTTGTCAATAAACTGCCAAAACCAAAAGTTAGATGTTGTTTGTCATATAAAGTTTGATGCTGTCTTCTAATATACCAAAGCCAAAAGGTTTGACCAAAATTCACCCAGACTTCCTAAGATCATCCAAGATGTGTAAACAGTAACTGAAACCAGCTGCTTAATGGCAAATCTATTTCAGCCAAGACTTATGGACCTTAGCCCAGCCTTAACGAAAAAATAAATTTCCATCCTTCTTAAACACAATTCGGCTATGAGTCTTCACTGAGAAATTGCCTCATATACAGAAGTAAATTTAGCCCACTCCTCGAGCTCAAGTTTGCAGCTTGAGCATGCTTATTACAAGTATTGCACACATACTACCAATTCCAGAAACAGGAAATGTCGGCACAAACAAACTTAGTGATCTTATCGGAATAGGCAAACAACCGTAATCTATAACTAAGAACAGAGTCTCGAGAAAATACCTCCGGATTTGCGCCAGTGGTGGGATCGCATCCTGAGACATCAAGCCATTAAACAACAAAGAAAGTCACTAACAAGTAGATAACACCAAAAAGATACAATCAAAAGACAGAAAGAACGAAAAAGAAGAGAAAGTAGAACCACTGCCATAAGCAGAAACAAATTATCCAAGAAAACAACCAGAAATCATAACTACAAAAAGATAAATCGGAGTCGGATAAACCCCTCGGATTAAGAAGTGATCCGATACCGATTCCAAAGAAGCTCATGTACCTTTGAGCGGGGCGAGCGAATCGCTTCGCGCCCTCGGAATTGTTGTTCTCGATCATCTCAGCTCTCTGGCAACGAGAGAGAGAGAGAGAGAGAGAGGAGAGAGAGAAGAA
>KE504742.1:674043-698880 GCA_000441515.1 Elaeis oleifera
AGATGCCTTGCATGCTTATGGAAAAGTTTTCTATGAGTATGCGGCAGTTGTCATGACCTCGATTCACAATCTCAGATCGGGGCGTGACAACCACTATTCTTTAGATAAAGCCATTCATTCTTTGTGTTGTAACCTTTTTTTTTTGGTTTGAAAATGCTGAGGCAAGAGCCACCTGCACAAACTAACTTATACTATACAGACATTGAGGCTTCGACAATCATCGGATGATTTTCATATCAACCTTCTATCAATGCCAAACTCCATTAATTTTCTGTCACAGGATTGTTGGTAGATGATGCTCTCTATTGAAGTTGCATATATTTACAGGGGAGTTAATAGTATAGTTGATTGAATGGTGTCTTATATAGCTAACCACACTAGGTCTATATTATAGAATTCAGCAACAAATATTTCGGTTCAATTGTCAAATATTTTATTTCTAAGTTTTATAGATTTATCTTTACTCGATGGTTTAATTCATCCAATTTATCCAAAAAACAACAATTTAAGCCTATTCTCACCGGACCTAAGTCTTTATTCTCGAGCCACCTGCATAATCTAAACTATATGGTATCAGAATAATTTGAACCTATTAATTGCCGAATCAAATTCTTTATTTGCATCAAAAATCTTCAACTGAGAACAAAACTCTTGAAGGACAATATTGCTCAAGATTCAAACACCTGATCCTCTGTTTTTAGGCAAGGACGGGTAACCATTGAGCTACAGTAGCTTGTAACTAATTCTTTTGTCACCTTGAGGACATAGCATCAATTATGCCCTTTTTAATCTTGGGTTATATAATCTAGACTAAACGTAATGAGAACATGAATGCATTATGTTGGGTATAGGTCATGCCCTAAACCTAAAATTTCACCTGGTTAGTAAATGCATGATCTGATGGGCCTCAAGTTTCTTCTAGCTCGCCCCATAAAGCCAACTTCTCAGTACGAATTTCACCTGGTCAGTGACCCCTTCTAATTTGCAAAAGCTATCTAGAAAAAAGCCTCTTATTCCTCTCCAACCATATGTCTCAACTAATTACTATTACTATTATGTCCCATCCCCTTCTCCATTATAATCTAGTATATACCTTCCTTCATTAGATCCAAAAGTGTTGCAAGCCATTTGGAAAGGAAGATATTCATAATACTGCCTCAAAAAAAGAAGATAGATTGCATGAGCAAAGTATGCCCAAAGTTTGGATGAACAACTAATAAGCAATGTTTCAGGGAGACAGGGGGATAGATAATCAGAGAGTGACTTTGGAGAGACGAGAATGGAGAGTGTGAGCGGAAGATTTAAATCTAAATATTTTTAATTTTGGTCTGGCATTTCTATTAATGATTTGAGAAACATCAAATCTATTAGCAAGTCTCTACTCTCTCCATACAATTGTTGATGCAGAAATCTGTCTCAATGTCAAATTTGATTGGAGTTGGATGGCGATGGCAAGTCGGTGATGGTTGGACGGTGGTAATAGGACCTGCAAGAAAGTCCTTAACTAGAGGTTACTTCGACAGAGATCCTCCGATGCTCAAGTCAGAAATCCGACAACAGAAGAGAAGGAGTGGAGAGAGGAGATTTCATACCTTCGGAGTCTCCTATAAGTCTTATTATAGGTGGAGGCTGAAGAACCGTAAGAAGAAGAGGATCAGGCGATTGGTCTTGACTTATCTGGAGAGATTTGACCGTTATCCTTTCTTATATGAAGAGATTTTGATTATTATATTTCTTATCTGCTTTGCTGCAGCAATCGTTTGAATTTTGAAAGGGAGCTAATTAGAATTAGCTCATTGCTGGGTCAACTAGTATCAAGGAACGATGAAGATGAATTGCTGGAGCAAAGACCGCAGCCAAAGATTGGATCGATAGTTGGAGCAAATAAATCAAGAGAATCAGATGGGGCCCAAGATATCCTTGTATGCTCCACGTCTTTGATCAAGACGAAATTACCCCCAACACAACCTTTAGAATTCATGAGTTGACAGTGTAAAACCCTAGCATGGAACCAAGACGGGCTTGGGAAGGCTTATATTATGCAACTAGTCCTCATGGCTTCAAATATTGATTTGTAGAGAGACTCCAATATTGTGATGCTTATCCCATATTATTGGTTGTTAAAAGTACTATATTTAGGTTAGCGTCCATCGAAGCCGTCCATGTGTATATGGAGGCCAATTGTGCATCATTGCATGTGTTTAGCCCTGTAAGGCAACCGTTTTGAAACCCATTAAAACAAAGAGAAAGAAAACTTAGCTAAAGATAGCGGCCCATAAAAAGGCCCATTAACTCATCAATCACCAACCCTTAACAAACCCTCGGTCGCAAAACCCTCTCAAACCCGCCGCTCTTCCTTCCCGGGTTCTCCCTGGCCCCCTCGCCGGGACCTCCCAAACCATCGCAAGAATCACGGCCGCCACCGATGGCGACGCCATCTCTGGTCGGCCTGAAGCGGAACTACCGGTGCGTCTCCTCACTGCAGCAGTTTTACAGCGGGGCGCCTTCGCCGTCTCCTCCGACGGCTCCTTCCTCGCCTGCGCCTGCGGCGAGCAGATCAAGGTCGTTGACACTGCTAACGCCTCCGTTCGGGCGACCATCGAGGGCGACTCCGAGGCCGTCACCGCCCTCGCCCTCAGCCCCGACGACCGCTTCCTCTTCTCCGCGAGCCACAGTCGTCTGATTCGCGTCTGGGACCTTTCCTCCCTCAAGTGCATCCGTTCTTGGAAGGTATACTCAACGACATCAAATAAATAGAGAAAATTGCAAGAAGACTTATCATCACTATTTTCTTGGTTTCTCATATCTTCCCTTTTTTTTTGTTTAATTTACTTTTTCCAGTTGAAATAAAGTCGTGTTTGTTTTCCACTGAGCTGAATTGCAGCACTCAGAAACAGGATAAACATGGCAATTAGGTTCTTCGAATATAAAAGTCTCAATTTTGGTTATTTGTGGTGGTACAAATAGACATATCTGTGGTAAAAAGTTATTGGCGAAGAATGTAAAGTTCATTGTTTATAAGTCAGGATTAACCTTACAATGTGTGGTGCTTGTTTATTTATTCTTTTAAAATTAACTGGTTCGACTTTGGTAAATACTGTGTAATACTTAGTTTGTTTAATATAAAGAAAACCAGTTTTTGTAGCGATTGTTTGAGATTTTCGCAGAAATCATTATATTCTAATATTACTATGCTTGTATGTTTTAAAGAATCTCTAATCATAGCAGGACGAAATGGTTCTAGTGCTTCTCAAATTATCTTTCTTGCTAGAGGTTATATAAGGCTCCTCATAAAATTAACATAGGTGAGTGGGCTAAAAGATAACAGAGTGAAGGGAATCATGTAGCACCCATACTAATCTGATTTCTATAACTGCTGGAAATAAAAAAAGAAAGCTATAGTGGACATCGTTGTTCCATTAAGGAGTTTGATGAATATTCTGTGTTCTCTGTATATAGAGGAAAAATATTTACATATTTACTTATTTTTGACTAGGGACATGATGGTCCAGTGATGGGCATAGCATGCCATTCTTCTGGCGGATTGATTGCTACAGCAGGGGCAGATAAAAGGGTCTGTGTCTGGGATGTGGATGGTGGCTTTTGCACACATTTCTTCAAAGGTCACCAAGGTGTTGTGACGAGCATTGCATTCCATAGTGATCCAAACTGCTTACTAGTAAGTGCAAAACATGCAAGTATTATTCTTGTGTGATTTCACAAAAATGTTATTTATTATAGCATGGTTATTGTGCCATTTATTTTTAGCCTATCCTTTTGCCTTTGTATGTGCATACTGTTGCTTTACTGTAGCTGTGAAACAAAGGATGTGGTAAATGCTAAACATTGTTTATTGACTTTATTCAACACAAGTAGATCAAAACATAACTTTGTATATTACAATGGAAATGGGTGGCAAGTCCACTAAACTCGGAAAAAGCTATATATATTCACTAATGTAATCGGAGCTGGACCATATGATGGATATTCATATGTTAATGTTGTCACACTATGCTTTTTTAATGCTTTTGGGCATGTGAAGTGAACTCAGAGATATTAATATAACAACCAAGACAAAGAAAATGCCATGACATACTGATGATGACAATCTTGTTCATATGTGGTAGAGTTGCCATCCATCAAGACTTCCAAGACTTTGCTAGCCTATGAATTCCATGTATGATGGAGGCATGCACTTGATAAAAGTGGCTGAGTTGTTTCTCAATCTTTCATGCATGCCTCTGCCTTCAAATAAAATGAAGATTGGTCTTCTAGTGCATCTAGACTGACACAATGGACCACTTATTTCTGGCATAATGTTATACAGATGCATTGATATTTCACAAAGAACCCTTGTGTGTAACATTTGTAGAGGTTACAATTGCTTTGTGCTGTGAAGCTTTTTTCTCTCTTTGTGCCACCGCTGGTCAATTAATTTATCCTTTTCATTGGCAAGAGAAATTCGAATGTGGTGACAGAACATCTAAATGTGATGATTTTCACTCTTTTATCTTTCAGTCTTTGGATATCTGCATTTTGTATTTGACCAGATGTGATGAATGTCCCAGCTTTTATCAGGAGGTGATGATGCAAGCATACGAGTTTGGAATCTTGAAGTAAAAAGTGCGTTGCAGTGATGGAAAACCACTTCTCGCCGGTGACTTCCTTGGCACTATCTGAAGATGGACAAACTTTGCTCAGTGCTGGAAGAGATAAGGTATGGATGAAATTTTTAATCTTGCTTAACCATGTATATATTGCAGATATCTCAAAAAAAGGTTGCTTTTTTGACATAGTTCAATATGTTTGATGTTTATGCATTGCTTTGGATGGTCGATATATGCTAAAAACATGAAGTTTAATATGATTCAAGCTTTCATGATGACTTATGTTACGGATTTCCATAATTTATTTTAATGGGGATGACATTTCGCCAGTAATGGTGAAACTATTAACTTTTTCTACATGGTACATGCTGTTGGAATTAAATTATTTTGGTCTATATGATTTTCTCCTTATTAACACCTTTCATCTTACTTCTTTCTTTCTTATACTGAAGAGAATACAGGACACCACCACCATTGTTCTGAGGTGGATGGTTTGACATTGGATTATCACTTTGCAATTAGAAAGAAGCTCCAAATATGAAAAAAATTAAGAACCAGTTGCTCCAACTATAACATAAATTAGATAATTATATAAATTGGATAATTAATTTTATTAATGCTTGGAGGTTAAACCATGGTGGTGATATTTGAAGAGAAGAGAAGAGTTTTCTTATCATCTTAGTTGACATGAAGGAACTATGATAATGTACTGTGAGAGGTAATATCCAGGTTGAAAGAATTATACATTAAAATGTAACATTTGGATATGATAGAGCCACGACAAATGATATAGCTATGACAATAGAAGTGAATTCCGCCCAAGGGGCCAAGAGTTGACAGCAAATCCATTTCACTGCACAAGTTACAATTATGATAGATGGGATGACAACTAATATTTCTGGAAAGTTCCCATAACCATGCAATTTTTAGACAATATAGCTAATTGCTGAGACTAAGGTGGCATTAAGTGCTGTGTAAGAATTATTGGAAGGGTGTGAAGGGATTGAAAACTAGAACTAAAGCAAAGCATAGGGCTTTATTTAGTAGAATAAAGATGATCATGGGATCTTGGGACTGTTACACAAAAGAATGATAGAATAAAAAAGATCTAATAGAAGTAGAGCATGCAAGACACAATAAAACCTGATATTGACTATAATAAGTCGTATAAAACTGCATCTTACAGCATGTTTTGCAATAAAAATGATGCATGTAGACAAGATAACATGGGCGAGGAAAACATTCACATGGGCATTTAGTAAAAGTAAGATCAAGTGATTGAGAAATGGATGCAATAGATAAAATAGAGTTGCGTTAATTGTGGTAAAAGGTGGATCGCTGGCTGACATTGTTTGGGCATGTCTAGCAAGAATAAGCAGTCCTTGGAAAGGTGGAGCTTTGCATTGTGTTGAAGGGATGACAAAGAGAAAACTTTAGAAAGTATGTGCAGGATTTGTGAAAATGTTTTCGAAAAGCTTAGAATAACAACTGATGCAACCCTTGGTCAGTTTGATGGGCTAAGAACCTTCCACAAAGCTAAAGTGAAATATCTAGTACAAGTCTGGTACAAGATTCGCGGACTCGATATCGGAGTCCGTGCCGGCCGACTGGCGGTATGGGTCGGTACGGTCCGTACCATATCGGACTAGTGCGAACCGACACAAGGAAAGGAAGGGAATTGAAAGGAGAAAAAGAGAGAAAGAGAGAGAAATAGAGAGAGGGGGGAGAAAGAAGAGGGAGGGGAAGGAGTCGGAGGGGCCATCGTGGCCGTTGGACGACGTCCCTGTTTCACAGATTTTTTTTTAAAAATCGAAACTTATATGAAGCCGGCAAATTTTTGCCGGTTTCACTTGTTTTTGCTTTTTTTTAAAAAAAAAATCAAAAAAATGAAGCCGGCAATCTGATTGCGGACTTCACTATTTTTAAATTTTTTTAAAAAATCTCTTAAACAGTGAAGCCGGCAAACGATTTGCCGCCTTCACTGTTCATCTCTGTTTTAAAAAAGGCCGATGCGTGAACAAGGGTTGTCGCTCCTGTTCCGTGGCTGCGACTCCACTCGCACGATTTCTGCCGTTCGTTGGCCACGGCGCCATCCATAAACCTCTGATAGCCCCTCCGCCGTCCCGTCCTCCTTCGGTAAGTTGCTCCCCCCTCTCTCTCTTTTTTCTCTCGTTTAACAGTCTTATCAGGTGAACTGAGCCGCGAAGGCTTCCGCGGCCCTCCGACAGCCGCCGCAGGCCACCGACGGTCTCCGACGGCCCTCCTCTCTCTCCCTCTCCTCTCTCTCTTCCTCTGTTTCCCTCTTTTTCTCTTTCGGCGTCGGCATGTGCCGTTTTTCAAGCCGGAATCATCCTGGTTCTCTGTCGGCTCAGTTCGGCATGCCCCGAGCCGTCCGATTCGGGACGGTTCTGAAAACCTTGGTCAGGTAGTTATTGCGATGATCATGAGGGAAAATGTTGCTTCGTTGTATACTTCAGTTCACTAACTCTTTGGTCATAATGTTTTGATAAATGCAATAAATTATTATGTCACATCATTTTCTAAATATTGAAGCATAATATTGTTAGATCTTGGTTCTTTTCTTGGTTACATAGCATAGGTTGCTGCAAATCCTTGCATAGAGTTTGCTGTTATGTGCATATATATTAAGTGATGTTATGCAATAGTTGTATCTATAATCTATGGACTTCTTATTTGTTATTTTAAAAATAACTGATTCATGTTGCATTATTTTCTGGAAAAGTGAAAGCATCATCCTTGCCCACCATCTAATGAAGGTCTAGCCACAATATTTCACTCCAAACATTTTAGTTCCCTATTCCCTGCATTAGATTCGGTGTTGGTGGCTTGCTTAGCTTTTCTAAATGATGGTTAATCTGTCGTTCCATTTTCAATTGTTTAATCTGTCAGCCTAATTGTTGCAAATAATCTGGTATATGTATGGTGACACACTTGTTTTTGTTATTGACAATATCTACTAGAGCAGTGCAATCACCTTGTTCCCTTACATTTAACAATAACCTTTTAGGCAGTCGCTTTTAATAGGAGCTTGTTGCTGATGCTGTACTAATTTAAGGATTGACACTTTTAAACTTACAACTTGAGGTGGAAGTAAATTCTTTGAGCATGTGGGTAGATTATTTGTTCTAATCTTTTATGAGGACGGGTGAGGATGGGCTGAAGGAATTCTCTCAAATCATCATTCATGCAGGGAGGATTCACTTCACATAAAGGAAGAGAAATTTGACATGAAATCTCCATCCAATTTTAATAATTATTCCTATAGTGATATTTGGGGAAATAAACTGGGTGACTAACTATGGATAAATATTCTGACTAATGAGTATAGATAGTATGTTTGGCAAAAATATTCAGAATTAAATATGACTATCTATGCATCTGGTTCTTCCAAATAAATATGGGATCAATGTCGAACTTTCTTTTTCTTCTCTGTTCACTTTTATTCTTCGGTATCTCTCCAGTCATGGTTTGATTACAATTCCTTCAACTTTTTCTTCCCATTAATGTGAGGAATGAAGACCCTTCTGTCCATTTTGGTAAATAATCCTCTTATAACTTGTGCTTTTCTCCTTCCTTTTTATCACTTTCTTGGTTACTTTCTCTATCTACCTACTAAGTTGCTGCTTTTCTTGCACCCCATTTGGCTCATATTTGCTTTCCTGTATACCATTCTTTCTTGCTAGTTATTTGTTGTTTTGGCCTTAGATATCTGTCAGCAGTCCTATTTTTTGGATCACATCAAATCAGATCAATCTCCTTTAGGCCATCATAAAATCTAGATAACTATGGTTTAACTCGCGGAGATGGTGTTATCTTATGGGATATTGATCATGCTTATTAGTCAGTTATCTTCTGTGCTAGAAGTGAACATGCTGGGTTTTTCTTTGTTGTGTTGGCTGTTTTGAATTATATTTGCTGGTCTTGATGTTATCTGCTGAATTGTTGAGTTACAAATGTTAACATGGATCTGCAAAACATTTAGACCTGATTAAGCAACCTTAGTCTCCATCAGCAACATTGCTTGCATTCTGTATGACATGCTATGATACTTAAATTCTGTAATTCAATTTAATGTCCAGATCCTTTTCTTAGTCTATTACACCAATTATCTGAACATAGTATGCATGAGAAACCTCCTTGAGTGAACACTTGAATGCATGAGTTGACAATTTCTCAAAATAGTCTCTCTCAAATTTCACTTGAACCTTGACTTCTTACTTTCGAACCCTAATCAGCCTATTCAATAGAACAACTTAAAGTTTATACAGAAAATTAGTAATCTTATTTGATTGGCTGAACTGGCTTGGCTTTTTGATTGGCTTTACAATTTGTTCGTCAGAAAATTGATGTTGGATAGGATCCGACTATTTTTTTGTTTGGTTTACTTCTATGTGGTTGTATATGACATACCTTGTTATTCCTTCATTTTCTGTTTGGCTATTTTGCTTCTTTTGTTAAAATGCTGTCTGAAACATCTCCAATTTGCATGTAGTTGCCATCCCTCATAAACGTATCTTATATCATGCAACCTATTCTTGTTATTTTAAGTTAGCAGAAAGAAACTAATCGAGAAAGCTACCTCAGGTCGTGAATATATGGGACCTGCATAATTATAGCTTTAAGATCACAATACCGACATATGAGATGGTGGAAACTGTTTCCGTTATTCAATTGGGGACTAGCTTGTCAGCTTGTTTGGGCCTATCTGAATTGCCAGCTGGGAAGAGAAAAGCAAGTAGTTCGCCAATTTATTTTTGACAGTCGGTGAGCGTGGAATTGTACGCGTGTGGAACTCAGAAGGGTATATGATTGTTCTACAAACTTTGGATTAGTCACTGCTAGTTCTTTCATTGCTTCAATTTCTTCTGTATATTGCTTATGGAACTAATCCTAGTTTACTTTTCCAACAGTGCAGTTTGTATGTATGAGCAGCAATCTTCGGATGCAACTCTTAGCTCAGATGAGGAAGACTCCAGAAGAGGATTTACTTCAGCTGTGATATTACCATCGGATCAAGGATTGCTCTGTGTTACTGCCGACCAGCAGTTTCTGTTTTATTCCCTATCAAATCTGTTGAAGGGAATTTGAGTTGAACCTGTACAAACGTCTTGTTGGTTATAACGAAGAGATTCTTGATATGAGGTTCTTGGGTGGAGATGAACAGTATCTTGCTGTGGCTACAAATTTGGAACAGGTAAGCTGTTGTTTTATCTGGTTTTCTAATTTAAATTTATTTCATTCATCCTGTTGATCATGGTAATTTTGATGATGTTGTTGACAGATTTATTGCAAAATGGATTTTATTTTGGTTGCAATCATCTATATTGCTTTCTTTTCTTATCCTCACATTTTATGTATCTTATTTGTATAAAATTGTTTCTTTTGATGCTTTTTAGGCTTCTTACATTCTATTTGAGGTGGCACTTCCAATCTATTCTGAGAATTTAATCTTGCCTCATGTGCAGGTGCGAGTTTATGATGTTGCATCCATGTCATGTGCTTATGTATTGTCAGGGCACACAGATATTGTTGTGTGCCTTGACACATGCATTCCAAGTTCAGGGAGGACACTAGTGGTAACTGGAAGCAAGGACAATAGTGTAAGTAACCTTCCTCCTAACTCACAATCATCAATGAAGTGACTGGCCATATAGATTGCTGGAATTAAGAGTTGGCCTGGAGTTTAACAGTAGGGCCATTTACATAATGTAGCTTGAACAATGGCTTTTACCTGGTATTTAGTTGAAAAATTAGCTGCACCTTTTATAGTAGTTGTCAATTAGTATCTCTGAAAAATGATCATTTCTCATTGAGCATTCAATTGTGCTGGTTCTTCCCTACAGTTGTTATGAGCTTAAGTGTTCTTCTTATTCTTTCCCTCTCTTCCCCACCCTGTTTTCTCTGTTTATTCTGCTTTTTATTCACTCTCAGATATTTAATGGAGAACTAATCCTCTAAGGCATTTTACCTTTTCCATTGCGTTCAAAGTGATTTGATCTCTTTTGGTTATAGGTGAGAGTGTGGGACATTGAAAGCAGACATTGCATAGGTATTGGTAGAGGCCATATGGGAGCTGTTGGAGCAGTTGCTTTTCGAAGAACGGAAGAGTTTTTTGTTAGTGGCAGTTGGTGAGTTTGCCAAGAAAATATAATAACTGATCTTTGTTTGCTGTGCCCATCTTGCAGTCCTCCCCCCCTCTTTTCCTTATCATATGCCAATTAATGCATCAGATGGAACAAGCCAGCCTGTTTTGCTTATTCTAGCAGAATCTTTTATTTATTTTCTGTTTTAAGTTTTAGCTAGTAGTTTGACGCATGCTTCTTTTGTCTCATGCATGTTTTGTCCATCCATCTTGGTCTCTTTATTTCTCTCCTTTAATACATTGGATGGAAACTTATAGACTGTTTTGCTTAATCTAGCAGGAAGTTTATTCCATTTTTAAGTTTTAGCTGCCAGTCAGATGCTTGCTTTCTTTTGTTCTCATAGGCCTCATGAGACTTTTACTCCTATAAAAATGTTTTCACATACTCATTCTATTACTTGTCAGAAATCTCTGACAACTTGATTTTGGGAAATTTGAAGGTTAAAACGGAACAAGCTCTTTCTTCAAATTAACTGATTTATGTAGATTTTGACTAATTTTTGTTTTCTCATATATTGGCTCAACATGTTTGTCAAACTCTTCAACTCTAAGAAGAAATGGTTTTATGAGCTGGTTTGCCTACAAATGAGAGGAGTTAGCTTTCTGTAACTTTTTGACATTGAAAAGCTTTAGCCATTGACCAAAGCGCTGGTGTATACTAGTTTGTACCTGCCATATTGTACAAGTACTAACAACTTGGTATGGAACTGTACTGACACATGGTATGACATCTCAGTTTTGCTGTGCCGGCACCATTAGGCATGGCATGTGTCAATGTGATATTGCACTGATAAGGCACTGCTGCTAGTACTATAAACCTTGGGCCTTCAACAAATGTCCCAAATGTCTTCTATTTACTTTCCCTAGCTTAGTCACAAGAATTCTGTTATAGCAGAACATGAGTTAGTTCTTAGAAATTGATTTTCTAGATGGTTAAATAATGAAATTATCTTATGAGTACGTAGCTGAATTTACTATAATAAATTATATACATGTTGAAATGCTACACGAATATCTTAGATGGGATACAGATATTATAGGGGCAAGGAGCAACATTAGTTGAGATTGCTAAATATGATAGTCCAAACATTAATTGGTGTTGCTGCATTTCTCGCATGGGCTTTCTCAGATGAATAAGAGGATGTGTTCCTTCATGGTACATACAACATAGGCTGTATCACAAAGAACATAGTAACATGCACTTTCAGTATCTCAGTAAACTTGCATTCTATGATTTGCTGTGATTTAAAGAACTGTTTGTTTGAATTGTATGTAGATTCAAACAGTGACAGCACAATGTATCAACTGTTCAGTCCACTCAGTGTTGTTTGGTGTTGCAAAGGTTTTGGTCGCTGTTAACTGATGCTGATGTGTGTTGTCTTTACCAGAGCTTGTTTTCCTTAATTGTTTTGAGGGCTTGTGTAAGATTCCTGCTTTAAATGTACGGGAGGAAATTTCATTAATTTAGTTAATTAACATTTGTTTGTGCAACATACAGAATTACACATTTGATTGATTATTGTTGTCACAGTTGTTAAACAACTTGGACCAATATCTAATTTTTGTGAACAGATTCAATTTCTGGTTGATTTTTCTTATAATAGTACTTGGATTCTGGGAGTTCACTTAATTATTGGCTTAAATCTCTCCAAACCTTTGGCATGAGTGGAGGTTTATTTTTATAAGAAACACTTGAGTTTATTATTTATTTATTTATTTATTATTTTTGGGACAAATGACATGTGTGGCTCACAATATGATGCTTTGGAATTGGGCTGAAATATTTTCTTTTTCCTTTTCATATATCTGAGTACATTGTTGACTATGGCACTGCTTCATCTAATGTCATATTGTTGCTGTTTTACCAGTGATCGTACAATTAAAGTGTGGAGAATGGAAGGTGTTGCTGAAGATGCTGATCAGGAGATTGTACTAAAAGCAAAAGCTGTTGTAGCTGCACATGATAAAGACATTAATTCTCTTGCTGTCTCCCCGAATGATAGTCTTGTTTGCAGTGGTTCTGAGGTTAATATGTTATCCTGCTACAAATATTTTAGCTTGTCCTATTAAACGTATTTTGGATTGTTGATAAATGTTCTGTACACCTTTCTTTTGTTTAGGATCATACTGCTTGCTTATGGCGGCTTCCCGATCTGGTATCTGTAGCTGTACTTAAGGGGCACAGGAGGGGAATTTGGTCTGTGGAGTTCTCTCCAGTAGATCAATGTGTAATGACAGCTTCTGGTGATAGAAGCATAAAATATGGGCTGTTTCTGATGGTTCATGCTTAAAAACATTTGAAGGCCATACTTCAAGTGTGTTACGAGCCTCATTTCTTCACGTGGAACCCAGTTTGTTCATGCGGTAAATCGGCAAACTTGCTTTTGATATTAAATGTTGCATTTATTGGATTCTCGTGCACAACCTCTTTAACCTGGACATTTCTTCTTTCAGGTGGTGATGGCTTGGTCAAGCTATGGACAATCAAATCAAATGAGTGCATCGCTACTTATGATCAACATGAAGGCAAGGTAGTAAGCTGTTTCTAGCTCTCTGACTTTTGTGCCATGAGAATTTTTAGCAAGAGAGAATGGAATCTTATAGTTTTAAATACATATTACACAACATGTTTTGTCAGTTTATGATGTCCTTTCACCCTCTCTGTTATATGTATAGACTCCAATTTTGTGTTCTGTAGCTCTCCCTTGATGTGGGTGTACTTTGAAACTGTATATATTTGGAGCACTGCCTCTAGTGGAAATTTAACCTGACTGGCTTCTCAATATTCAAATGAACATCATCGAAGTATATGCTTATCTGTTCTCTTTTCATTAGGGCTGCAGGGCATCAGGGTCAAGCATGATGTAGATCCTACCTGCTGGCGTCCATGTTGTGGCACATGTTTTATGTGCTGTCCTTAAATTTGATTCTTTTGCATCGGTTTTGCATGTACTCTTATATTTTCTGTATATGGGTTCTGTAGTTGTCTCTCTTGATGAGGTGTCCTTTGCAACTGTATGCATTTGATGATATCATTGTAAGATGCTGCTTATCTATTCAAACATTTGCTCCTAAAATTCCAAGTATAAGGAGCAAAATATACAGTCATCTAGAATCTTTTCGTATGAGATGCAAAGAATCCATTCACTGACAGTTTGTCATCTGATCAATATCTTAATTTTCATTATTTTATGGTCCGACCTTGTTGGGTGCATTCATTTGGTATTCAAACTGTGCTATTCTGCAATAGGTCAGGTCCAAGTTTAGATAGAGGAAATAGTATTTGGCCATGGATTCTATCAGATCTGGCCTAATCAGGTTGCTGTCTGGATCTTTAATGTCTGGTCTGGTGGCCTGTGCAGGTCTGTCCAAATTTACGTCTTTATCTGTAGGAACTGTTTGATTGGATGCCTGTTCTTAATTCTCTTGTTTTGAACCTCTGAAAACCAATAAGTTAAGAGTAAGTTCATGTATTAGCTGTGACCGATAAATATTGCCTTTTTGATTGCTTTTCTGTTCAATTTTGCAACATTGGTCACCAAAACCCATTACCTGCAAATATTTGCTATGATGCAAGGCTCCAAGATGAAGTATTGCATTCTGTATCCATCCCAATTGGGCTGGAGTGGTACTGTAGTTTGCTGTGCCAGTCACATGCTTGATCCCAATTCAGAAACAGGCTTCTTGGCAAGGATCGAAGCAGACTGCCATGGATGATATTTGGTACAGAAACTTCTATACCCTGCCATTCATCAACCTGCGTGGTCTGTACTGACATTGGCACCGAAGTCTTTGCTATTGTCATAGATATTCCTATTTGAACACTTCTGAAGCCTTATATTTGTGCTTTGTCCTTCTGGTAGTTTGTGACATATCTCATTTCATTGATTTTTGTGCAGTCTATGCACAAAAGGACTCCAATTGTTGGATGTACAGAGTCATGCGGTTGGGTCAACTTAATTATAGCATTCTTGATACCCACCATTAATTTCATTGCCGAAAAATTGACACTGCATTTAATCATTATCCCACCCTTTGGTGCATTGCTGCTTCTCAGTCCGAACTTAGACGATATCATTGACGCACATATTAACAGATCATTTACGCAGGAGAGTCTTCTAGCTGCATATTTCTGATTACTCATAATTGCATGGTTATATGAATGGATTTACCCTTTTCACTTTGTTCATTTGGTTTACAATGCAGGTTTGGGCATTGGCTGTTGGCAGGAAGACAGAAATGCTGGCTACTGGTGGTACTGATGCCATTGTTAATTTGTGGCATGACTGTACTGCTGCAGATAAGCAGGAAGCCTTTCATAAAGAAGTAAGTGCATTTGCTACCATTCATCCATGATATTAGTTGATTCAATAAGGCACTAAAACTTGGTTTCTTCCTTTTATTTTTTTATTTTTTCCATGCTTTTTATACCTTTTTGGGATTTATCAGTCTAAACATTTATGCAGCAGCCTAAACCTCCATTATACTGTAGTTCTAACCTTGAATCATTCTTTTTCTCAAGAAATGTTTTAAATGGATTTCTACATCATGGTGCAGTCTTATTTTAGACCACTATATGTAACTACAAAAGATTGTCTCCACTACTTTTAATCTTTATGTGCTGCAACATTTTATGCTAGAGGTGAAGTGATCTCAATAATCTCAAGCATGATTCATATTCCAACAAATATCTATTGAAACCTGAATCCTTTGAAAAATTTGAGACTGATTTCTGACCTGGTTATAAGCATTCTTCAAAAGTCTGAAGCTGGGACGCACCAAACATAGATGGAAGCATCAGGCGTCAAGCCTGTGGTTGATACAGTACATTGGAATGTGTTTGGTACAAGCAAACAGTAGCATGGAAAGATTCATATAAAATTTGTCCGAAAAGGCACAATATCATGTGCTAGAATTTTTTTTTTTTTTAAAGATGGAGGCTGCTTGTGATTGCTTTTGTAATATAAAATATGTTTTGAAACCAGGTTCAAACACTTGGTTTTGATTTTAAAAGGTTGGTTCTACTGAATTTTGATTCTGAGTGTTTCGGTGGGTTTGGCAGTTTCATCTTCAGTTTCAGCAAATTTGGTCCAGCAATTATGAGAAATGAAAAAGAAAGAAAATTTAGAGAAATATAAAACAAGCAAAAACATATATATGGTAGACACTTCTAGAGGACACTTTATCGTTGAAAATATTTGGATTTATGGCTTTAGTGTTTATGGCTGAAAACCTATAACTGTGGATAACCATCAGAATTTATATAAATGAATAAAATTTTATGAAATTATGTTATGGTGAATTGTTTGATAACAATTTTCTTATTAGACATCTGACCATTTAATTATATATCCAAATGTAAAATGTGGTATTTGAACGTGTAAATTTTAACAAAAATGATGATTGGCCTCATATTGAGTACCAAGTAATAGCACATATCTTATGATCTACACAGTATGAAATAAAATTGTAATCAGATCCTTCTTATCCAAATACCTATATACTAAGCTAGTAACTAGCAAATCCAAGCTTAAATCTCGTGAATCCACTATCAACAGACTTCTCTTTCCCTTAAAAAATCCCTCTAAAATTTTAAGGTGTCTTTTAGATTTTCGAATGGTATTTTCTTTGAATTTCTTAATAGCAAACTCCCAAGCAATGTTTGAAAGTCAAGTGTACAGGCCATTACTGGGTTGAATGGCCAATATAACACCCTAGAATATACCGGACCAACCCTGCACTGCCCATATAGGAGCAGATTGGTGCGCTGCACTCATGTGTAGCAATAGTCCCATGTTGGAAAAAAATGCTTGATCTCATAAATTGAAGGCGAGGATTCTCCTTCATGTTTTGCTTTAAGTCATGAAAAATGTTGTGCAGGCGGCATCTGAAATTTAAAATTTCAAGCGAGGCATGTGCACGTTCAGTTTTGGTTAGCTTCTCATAGTTTTCTTCAATGTGAAGTTCATTTAAAGCAGTATAGAATTTTTGAGCTTGTCATGGTTTCTTTGATGTGAAGTTTGTTTCAAGTGGTATAAAATTTCAGTGATGATTTTATCTTTTGAGTTGTAATTGTTGCCAATACAGGAGGTTGCAATATTAAGAGGTCAAGAACTGGAAAATGCTGTATCAGTTGCTGATTATACAAGAGCAATTCAACTTGCATTTGAACTTCGAAGACCGCATAAGCTCTTTGAATTGTTTTCACAGCTATGCAGGTAGCAACAGTCTGTAAGCCTTATCTCGTTTGCTATTTGTGCTGGCTCAAATTTGGATGTCCATCCAGGATAAGAGACACTGAAGATCCAATAGAGAAAGCTCTTAGTGGTCTTGGGAAGGAAGAATTGCGAGTGCTTCTTGAATATGTTCGTGAATGGAATACAAAGCCCAAACTATGTCATGTGGCACAGTTTGTGCTTTTTCAGATTTTCAGTATCTTTCCTCCAACTGAGATTATGGAGGTAAATGCTCTCTCTCTCTCTCTCCCTCTCCCGCCCCGCCCCCGCGGTTGGAATAACTTTCAATATTTATTGGTAATGTATGAATAGATTTAAAACCATTATTGCCCTCTAAGCTGAAAAGTTGCATTTAGTTCCAACTATGAAATGGTAGTTTACTCATAACTGTTTTATCCACAATAATTATTATCAAATCTAAAGCCCTTAGTGCAACATAAGCCAAAGCTGCAATCTCACTGCTTCGTGGTAGTTTAATGGTATTTGTGCTTTCTGCTTCATACCAGCCAGTTGACCTAAACTTGTATGGTTTCCATTCTGTTCTGACTATTTTTCTTCACTGTTATTGCTCTTTGCTTTGCAGTAAGTTTCTTCCAAAATAACCGTGATGCTTTCTGCTTATCTAGCAATTTCAATAGCTATGCACTGTATTAAAACTGAACAGCAGTTTTACTTAATTCATGCTGTTGGTCACTGGCTTTTATGCATCAAGGTTTATTTTTTTTCATTATATGTGTGTGTGTTTCATGTAATTTTTCAATGTGCGTGTTATCTGTTTACTTTGACATTACTGATATTCTATCTAGATGACTATAATTGTAATATCCAATATCACCTCCTAATCAAAACAAGTAATTCTCCATTATTTGACCAAATACTGGTGTTCGTTCTTCTCAGATCAAAGGCGTTAGTGAACTCCTCGAGGGCCTAATACCGTACTCACAGAGACATTTCGGCAGGATTGACAGGCTCGTAAGAAGCACTTTTTTGTTGGATTATATTCTAACAAAAATGTCTGTTATAGATCCTGAAACTGGCACATTGCCAACGAAAGCCGAGTCTATGTTGCTCTCAGAAAATGATTTGAAAGTTGAACAAGGGTTGCCCAAAATCAACGATCAAATAGATCATACCTATGAGAGTGGTCACAATGATCAAATTCTGGTCTCTGAGATTGAGGAAAAGGTTGCCTCCAAGAAAGAAAATCCAGGAAATCAAAAAGAGGCTCACTGAAGAAAGTCAAGGTGGCTTCACATGAGGATGGCTCTGTTATTTCAGTGGAGGCTTAATTTTTTTTTCCCCGGCTTGCGCACCCCTTTGTTCACGAGGCTCAGATGTCCTGCATTGTTGTACTATTTAGCTTTGCGTGCTTTTACCCTTTCCTTTCCTTTTAATGTTTTTGTTTCCTGACAAAATTGTACAACTTCTGGCTGGCAATTTATTGCTCTGGACTGTAAGCTCAGGCACGTTTGTAGATCGTGAAATTGGTGGGTGACAGATTATTTGTTTTAATGTTATACCATTGCTTTTACTGTTTCATCTTTTGCTGCTTTGGAGGGAAAAAAAAACCAGCTTCATTCCGAGTAATTCAGGTTTGGCTCTGCAATCGTAGCATGTATTTGTTGTCAAAGTAGGCATTTAATGGAGTTCATAAAATTAAACTACGAACTCCCTTCTTTCTTTTATCTGAGCTAGGAAAGTCAGCCCTCTATAAAAAAAAAAAGGAGTTATTGGTTATAATTTGGCTGCCAATAAGCCACATTCACTGGACATGGTCACCATGCTAACTGTAAAAGAAAATCTAATTTATATTCTTTATGAACTATCAGAGCCTCTGCAACCCTACAACCGATTCCACTGAAGTAAACTTTTCTTTTTCTGATAAGGCGGTTGTCCTTTCGGGATACTCTTGAAGTAAACTTTTCTTTAAAAAAGCTTTTAATCACTATGCAATTATTTTCTCTTTAATTTATATTCCTAGTAATAATTTTCGTCATTTGGTTAAACCCAACCAAGTGGTAGAGTCTTTTTGCGATAGCCAGTGTTAATATAGCTTTGCTCCAAAGATACAAATTGTTCAAATGAATTCATATTACTTCAGTATTTCTCATCGCAATTGTGCTGTGGATGCTATTAGCTATGATGTAAATCATGTGGTAATCTATAAATGGTGCTAAAATGGTTAGATTAGAAACACAGAACTCGGCATCAAGCCGCAATAGATGAATTAGGGTTTGCCCAAATGGCCACACCTCTTTGCTTGGCATCCAGATAATCTAATTTTGGGTCGAGTACTTATAATCCAGATGAGGCCTCCCTCTTTTTCTGTTTGAGCCTCACAGAACCACCATGTGGGACATGCTTAGGCTTAATTAAGAAGTGGATCTCATAGGTCCACGACATTAACCAATTTTGTGGTCTAGAACAAGGAGTCCTCGTTAAGTCCCACGTATTATCCACTATTATTTATATCGCCATCGACTGTTGTTGGCCCACCGGAGTCATTAAAATTTAATCAGACGAGTACAAAAAGTATTCATCGCCAAATGACAACCACAAGGCAATGCTCGCCACCAAATGTGACATGGTTGACATACCTTTGGTCTAGGACCAGCTTGGGAATGGGATGAGACTAGCCTAGTTTAACCCCACCTATCCCTCGATAATTACCAAATATCTTCTTTATTCACTCCTACAATTAGGTCAAACTAGACATTCCAGTGATGGATTCATGGCAGGAAAGCTAGAACTTGGTGTTGAGCAGGTTATACAGGAAAATGTAAGAGAGAGTTAACTTTAAAAAAAAAAAAGATTAAAATAATTCTTTAATATTAATAATTAACATCATTCATTGTTTAATAATATTTAGTTACTTTTCAAATAATCCATATTACAGACAAATGAAGGATAATGAGAATTGTAAGGATAAACCTGACCAATATGGAAACTTTTTTCTGATATTTCTCCTCAAATCTCAACAAAAACCATTTCTTATGCTAATGGCATCCAAATGAGAAAACAAGAAAACCATAATTATGACATAGAATTATAGTAGTAATTCCAAGCAAAATAAGACCCAATCCCCACCAAACCTATCCAAATTTAACTCGACATATTCCGTCTAGCTGCAGCGATTTCCATCTTGGTGATGTCAGCTACTAATACAGAGTTATTGGTGGCTTGATATGACTTGAAAACTGGTATAATGAATTTTCAGATTGACTGAATCACCTTGGAAGGAGACTCAAAGGCTATGATATTTTGGATAAATGGTCATGATTCTTCTTAGCATCTGGCATACTTCAAAATATAAGGACTCTTTATGCTACCGGGCCTAATTTTCTTGTCACCATATCATGCGAGAAGCAAACTAAGCTGCCAATTTTCTAACAAAATATGCAAGTGTGAAGCGGCATGAAACAGGTTGGAACAATAGTCATACCACTGATTTGTCTCTTTAATTAGAGCGGATTCTCAGGAAGTTATTTTCATAAGATTATAGTGATCAGTTCCTTTGCTCTTTTTATCAAAAAAAAAAAAACCTATATAACCTTAAATCCTAATTTCTTTCCAAAACTTGGCCTTAGATTTTATTATCCCAATTGGATTCAGAGTCCTGGATATTTAAAACAAGAATGGTAGGAATCAGTATTTGTCAAGCCCAGTTTCTTGTTGCAAAATGGTGATTTGTTCTCAACAGTAACAACTACTGAATCTCATCCTACCATGGAACAAAACAAAAGAGAGAGAATCTTATCTTATCAGAATAAGAATTTGCGGATAACAATTTCCTAAAATAAACAAAAGCCAACAAAATTACTCAAGGAAGAGCAGTAACATTGCCATCAATAGTTCACTTAAGATAATGCTCTTGGACAACAAAGATACTCCAATAACAAGCCACAAAGGCGCCATGTTATATATGTCATTTTAGCTTAACTTATGGTTGAGGAAAGGCAATATATGCACCACATCCATGATTATTTTAATCTGATTATCATCTTTTCATAATGAATCACATCATGTATTTGCCCTCCACCTAGAATCAGGAAGTAGATTTTGAGCGTTGGCGTGCCCCATAGCACAAATTTAGCAACTTTTGAATTTTGCATATACTGATATTTAAATGGGTAAATGAAGTGTAAATAGTACACAGTGGCTCCAAGGTAAGCAAGAACTAGAAAAGTTTATCCTACTGAGGTCAGCTATGAATTATTCTTCACCATTTGCATCCTCCGCGACTTGCACTGCATGCTTTGATACGCTTAAAAATGCTGATTCTTTTGTTGTGCATTCCTCCCGCAGTAACGCTGCAAGAGTCCTTGCTGCTACAATTATTATATATTTTTTGGTTTCTCTATCGTAATTCTTTCATGCAACTACTCTTCTAAGCTAGATTCCTAGGTTCTTTTTTTTTTTTTTTCCACAAGAAATTCTGCACTCATACCAAACCTCAAAACTTTATAAAAGATTCCCTTTATCCGAAGGAAAGCATCCTGGAAAGATGGGTGTGATGACCATATAAGATTTCCTTCCAAAGCATACCAAGGATCTACTTTAAGTTCATACCTTTTTTTATTAATTATGGATGAGGTTACTAGACATGTTCACAATGATATTTTTTAATACATGCTTTTTACTGATAGCATAGTTTTAGCGGATAAAACTAAAATTGGAGTGAATTGTTGGTTGAAATTATGGAGAAGTACATTAAAATCTAAGGATTTTAGATTAAACGGGAACAAGATAAAATGTATAGAATATAATTTTAGTCAAATTAGAAATAAAGGTGAAGATAAAATTAATAAAAATTAAGGATCATGAAGGTCCAATGAGTGATCATTTTCGATACTTTGATTCAATTATTCATAAGGAAGTAGGGATTTAGGAGGATATTATGATGCATATAATTAAACTAGGATGGATAATATGGAGAAGTGTAATTAGAATATTATATAATTGTAGGATATTAAATTAAAGAGATCAGCAATACTTTATGGTATATAATATTGTGAATTAGAAAATGATATATGCGTTAAGTGAGTGCAGCTGAAATAAGAATGATGAGATAGGTTTATGGAAATATAAAAAGAAAATGTCGAACAAAAATGAAGTCATTCATAAAAAATAAAATAAAATCAATTGAGAAGAAATTGAGAGAAGGAAAACTTCGATAGCTCAAATACATACAAATAGATTGAGGAATGCACTATCACTAAGGAACGATTTAAAATATGTAGCAAGAAAAAAAGGATAGAGATAGGTCAAAAATTATTTGATATTATTATATATTTAAAAAATATGGCCTTAAACAAAATGGAATGGAGAAAAATTATTCATGTAGTCAACTCCAACTAATTTGTAAATAAGGCTCAGTTAAATTAGATTGACTTGAGTTGAATACGAGATTTGAATTTAGTAATCATGAAGTTTTTCATCATAATATTTTTCTTTCCCAAAGGCAATCTAGATAAAACTTAGCAATAAACAAAAAAATATTACAGCATGGATTCCTTGGATTAACCACGAGTCGATGTACGATGGGTGGTTGAATATTGAATTATCGAAATAGATTTGAAGAGTATTTTGCGCCTACGTACAAGCACTGTAAATATTTTCAATTTAGAATTTTCTTTTTTTTTAATGGATTTGAAAACTTAGAACCATGTTTTCTAATTTATTGATATTTTGGTTGGCATTTACATTCATAATTTGTAATTCCATCTTTTTGATTAATCAGATTTGTTTAAATGAAGAAAATTTATTTTATATATTTATAAATTTTATAGAAGATTCAATTAAATGAGATAATTTTATCGATTATAATTTTTTTATTGAGTAATATGGTGGTTATCTGCCACAACTAATTGCAACTTCGATGTAATTTTCTATTTTTTTCTTTTTACAGGAATAGTATTTTTTTATCATTGAATGGAAATGATCTTGGCTCTGCCGTGTTAGTGTATCAATCCATCACTGGTCTAGCATCAATATATATATAAGTTAAATTCATAATTTATGCAATCTGTTGAGAGAAAGTAAATGGGAGAAGAAGGAGAAGATAAAATCTCTACATTTTTCATTAATTACTTTCCAACAATATGTAAATCACAATATATAGTCTAATTATGTATCCAATAAGAGAAATGTCAATCAGATTTGGACTAATATATGTTATGTGTAATAAAAAAAATGTCAAACAGATTTGAATTAATATATTTAATATCACGTTAACACCCTTTCTTCAAACTTAAGATGGTACTATAGAACAATCTTGAGTTTGAAAATTAAGTCTCGGATAAGATGGTTATTTCTCTTCAATTTTTCAAGGATCATAAAATGCTCCTGTTTGAACCAGCCGGTCCAATTCCCCGGTTTGTGCAGTAAAAGCTGAATCGCACCCACTGTAGAATTAAGTATATAGGATACCATCACTGCTAATATATATGGTTTCATAGAGGAGTAGCCTAGAGTTAGCAATTGGAAATTGTTTGCTTCTGAAATTGGAAGGCTGGGTTACTTCTTAGATTGTGGCTACCAAAGCCTGCCAAAAGTGAAACAGAATTAAAAATGTGAAGTAGTTTTGGGGTCTCTACAGAGGGAAATATAATAATTTGGGCAGCCACCATAAGTTAGGGTTTTGGCTCATTTTATTGGGTTGGAGACCCGGGGCTAGCAAGTTATATATGCCCTAATTACTTTATGAGCTCTGATTTAAGCATGGAACCGCATGGAAAAATGGCAGGCAAATGGCAGTACGGAAGCTCAGTTTACCAAGAAGAGGAAGGAATCCAAGTACCAACTGGCCTTTCTATTTCCAACTAAACATCCCCCACAGCCCCTATCAGAAAAAAAAAAAAAAATGCCCCGTAGCTCTTATTTATTAACTTTAACTTTATATCCCATTTCTTTATATTTAATCCCATGCTTACAGAGAGAGAGAGAGAGAGAGAGTGCGGATATGTGTGTTTGTAAAATAGATACATACAGAGATGGGCTTGGTTACAGTGCCCCACTGATCCCAATATGGGTTGGGCTCTTTATAGAGTCATACAAAGCAAGAGTTTTTGGAATCCAGGGGTGTTTAATTGATATCATTTGGCACATCTATGGTGTTTCATTTGCTGCAAGTGCAAAATGTAGATCTAACTCCAAGTTCAAAGAGGCAGTCCAGATGCTTCAAGTTGACCTACAACCAAAACAAATCAGCAAGGAGAGTGTGGGCACTTCATTGAAGTTGTACCTTGGTGTGCGACCACTACAGGAAAAAAGGATTATTGTTGACTCTGAATTACAATGAAAATAAAACGTCAGAAAATTAGTTTCCACACTTGCATCGCCGACTCTTCTTTGATGCTTCGTGCAACGTCTTTTGAGCATCGGCAAATGACTTAAAGCATCGATAATATCAATTCCAATTCAATTGTTCCTATAGTGAACTATAGATCTTGAAATGATGGCTCCATTCAACTTGAGCTGCTCTAGATCTTCTATTTTAAATTTCGAGATTTTGCCATATATGGTTCATAGATTATGAAATCTAAATACAATTATTCCATAAGAGATTGTGAAATCTCTCTTTTTAGATTACTATAAATGGGATGTTAGCATCCAAGGTTGATTTGGTCACCATGGGGGGGCCAAATCATAAGTGAGCCTTAGGTCTAATGACTTCCTTTTGTAGAAGGAGCAAAGACAATGTTAAATTCTCACACAAAGACAAGGCAATAAAAAAAATGGAGACTTTGACTTGTAGTGGGATCTAGAGAAGGGTGACAGGTGGATTGGGGGGTGGGGGGGGGGGGGGCGGAGTGGAAAGGTGGCCGAGGGG
>KE504742.1:700103-711420 GCA_000441515.1 Elaeis oleifera
GGGGGGCGGGGCTGGAAATTGTATGTTAAATATGTTGGATTGATGTGGATTCTCATTCCAAATTTTCATTTTAACAGATAGTTTGATTTAGATCTTATACTTTGATCTTGTACTACTCGTTCCAAAATTTTCATTTTAGCAGGCAGTTTGATTTAGATCTTATACTATCTTCGATGATTTAATGATGGATTGACTGCAATTTTGGCTGAAATTAACAGCAGTGGAAGGCCAATGTACTCCAAGAACTTGTGAATCTGGTCACTGCTTTTGGAAATCATAACATCCAATATTCCTTCAAAACTGTTTGGCATCCAGAATTTTTTCTGCATCAATATCTCAACTCCTGTGCTTACTGTGAGTCAGACATAAGCTCCACTGTAGCTGCATCAATACGTCAGGCCAGATTTTGGCCATCCAGTTCCCATTTTAGTGCTTTCTTATATCTTAACAACTCACATTGGTGATCTGGGATGTGTATCTTTAGCCTGTGAAGTGGATAAGAGGAACTTGAAATTGCTGAGAAATTTTGCTTACAGTCAGCTGCATCATATCATTTAAGTGGAGAAAAAGAAGGCTATCAATATTCTCACCAGCAACCAGTGGTTTCCGACGCAAGATCCCAGTGGACCTGTGTGTTTTCTGTGGGGATTGATAAACCTTGACTCTGGAACTTAAATGCATTTTGAAATATTGAACACAGACTCCAGATTGCCAAAGGTTAACTCAAGGGCTTGTTGGATTGGTATGATGGAAGGCAGAGCAAGGAGAGATAGATTCGCAAGGGAATCGAGCAACAACAATAAAAGGCCTCAACAACATGGGCAGGACCATAGAGCCTACACTTCGAGCTATTTCAGCATGGAATCATTTCTGGTACTTATCTGCCTTACTGCATCCTTACTCATTCTTCCACTAATTCTGCCTCCATTGCCTCCGCCGCCTTTCTTGCTATTACTGCTTCCTATATGCATACTTGTTGTGTTAATGGTCTTGGCTTTAATGCCTTCGGATGTCCGGAACATTGCCTCCCCTTACTTGTAAAGAAGCTCCTTCTTGTATAAAGGTGAGCGAGTGAAAATGTCTTTTAATTTGAATGATAAGAACAATGGTTACAAAATGTTTCGGGCATTCAGTCAATTTGCCTACTAAAATGGTAGTGATCATATTCCGACCGAACTAAACGTCTTGGAGCATCAAACATGGTTAAGCTGCTTTACATGATAGTACTTTTGAACTTTGATTGACTTTCAAATCTCAGTGTGGTGAATTCAGAGCATTTCTTAATGACAAACTGCTGATTCCATGCTAAAACTTGTGTGTGCTGCTAATTATAAAATATTTGCATTTCCATAGCCAACTATTGCTGGTTTGACAAAGAAAGTAAAACCTAAGAAGCTTAAGGTTGTCTATGCTTTGATCACACAATGGCCTGAAATTTGTTAGAGATAACTGTACACTTAGAACATCCATCTGTGGTCTCTCATTTTTTTTTTTTTGGGGGGACGGGGGTGGGGGGGGGGACATAAGGGGGGTCATAAGCCCCAAAAACAAAGAACAAGTGATTAATTACAAACAAAGGAAAGAAACTCCAGCACAATCAGCCAGTACCGGCGTTTTTATTGTGCTGGAAGGGATGTAGTAGAATAAGAAATCATTGTTTGAAGGAGTCTGGCTAAGTTATCCATGGGCTGATTCGCTTCTCGAAAAATATGAGACACCTTGAAGGAGTTTAAAGAAGCTGCACATTGAACAATGTCCCAGAGAAAAGGATTTTGAATATGAACAATGGTGGGTAGCAGAGAAAAGTTTTGTTGATATTCCCCTATCCATTCAGAAGCCCTTGGACTCTTTAAGTTTGGGGTCATGAAACTAGAAAGAATGTAGGAGTCAGTTTTGTCTCATGGAGTTTTCAATATAGATAAACTAGTTAGGGCAATGGTACATCTATCCTAGAGCAGCAGCCATAATTTAAGATAGATCACACGAGAAATATTTGTCGCTGCATCGACATCAAGATTTTTTACTGTAGCAGGTTGTCACTTCTTGCATGATTTGCATCATAGCAAGGAAGACACATTTCACCTATAAAGGATTATTTAATTCTCATCCTACTTTTGCATGCTTTCTCAATTATTTTCATATAATGTTGTATGAAGGCACCTTTTTGTTCTTAATAATTGGCAAAGATTTGGTTTGGTCCTTGCCCTCTATAAAAACTAGTGATAAAGATAGATATCTTATGCAAATGAACGAAGACAAGTGTTTAGTTAGTAACAAGCATTTTTCTGCTTTCATTTGTTAAAGTTGACTACCCTAGTTTAACTAAGCATAGTACCTAGAAGTCTGCATATTCCTCTAGGCTGTGTTTATAGACATATCAGCAGTTGTGCTTATCATGCTATGTTTCTCCTTGGAAGCAACATTATTCCCCATGTTTGTGAAGGTTGTCTCTTCACTCTCTTAGATGAGAATGGCAAAGAAGGATTTTATAGTGCAAAAATATGGTAATGATATTAAGCCTGTGGGTTAGTGTTGTGGACATGACAAACATTTCCTGCCCTTCTAAAGCTCATGGCTATTTTGTATCTTCCACTGCAAACCAGTTCAGCTGTGCAAGAACCATGCTAAACTCCTTACTTTCACTGCTGCATGTCTTTTTATGAACCATGTCCTTTCAGCTCTTTGGTTCAATAACTTTTATTAACCACAGCGTGGCTTAGACTGGAATTTTGAGTGATTCTGACTCAAAACAATTAAAAACTATATTCAGGATGTCAATGGATAAAGGATTATAAGATATTTGTATGTTAATGGAGTACGCAATTAATCAAATGCTTGCAGTTGTTTAAGCCAATGCCTGTGCCCTTCGTTTCTTGGGAGACGCCTTGTACTTTTTACATTATTATTACTTGAGAAGGCCTGTGTGTTGGTTTTTAAACACAAGGATCTCTGTCTGCTCTTTTTTTGAGAAAATTAAGTTATGTTTGTCAACTAAGGATCTGGTCATCTATGGAGAAATTCGATCATAAAGGAAGTGTTTCTATCGTTGCTCCAACCCTGCAAACATGCTTAAGGTGGCAAGCGTAGCTCCCTGCTGCCAGAAGGATCTGCATGAAAGATTAAGACCACCACTGATAAGGGATGGGAATTGTCAAAAAGTAGGCTACCGTGATGTCGACTCGTTTCATGATTCGAATAAATATTGACATGGATACAACGTAAATAAAATCAGTAATGTTAAACTTGATTGCATGCCACCATCATCGGCCCACCACCACCACCGCATCGAAAAACTATGTGATGGTTGTTCTCCATTCGCATGATGTTTGTTCTTCTTGTCATCCACCATTTGTCGCTACCCTTCAAACTAATTGTCTCCTCTTATCGTTCATGCAATTACCTCATCTCCTTGAGGCTTTCGCCGCCCTCCTCTTGGCCGCCATCCATCTCTTTAGCGATTTTGTCCGCCACCTTATTGTTGTCCTCTTTGTCCCATCATCTTGCTATCATTTCATTACTGTCCTATTCGTTCGTTTGTTTATTTTTAGTGTCCGTCTTCTGCCGCTGTCCATCTACTCGTTCCTCCTCGGTATCTTTTTATTCGTTCTTGTTAGTTCATTCTTTCAAAAGTGGTGCTATCTATGCGTTCTTGATGTCCATCGATCTGATCGATCATTATGATCTTTGATTTGTATTATTTTAAAAAAGAGAAAAATTAATTATATTTTTTTAATTAAAAAATTAAAAATATAATAATTTTTTATCTATAATTTAAAAAAATTAAAAGCCGTAGCAAATGCAGCCTAAGATTTTGACCTTCTTTTTATTTTGCCTTTCTTATCCTTTTATTTTATAAATAATATCGGCCCATGATAATTATCAGTCAGGGCAACCGACGGTATTACCTAAATCATGGTCGTAAATTAATTATAAATATGATAAATGAAAAAGTATATTGGACAAGATCCACGTGTCACGCTTCAAATTCGGAACGTAACTTGATCATGCTACTGAGGGATGGAGCCCACGATAACACGAAGTCAATCCATCGTAATCATCTAAAATTCATCAAATAAAAAATTAATTTTTTATTCATCAGATAATTAAATCAATATTGATTCAGAGCACTTAAATCCGAAAATAAATACAAATTCATATATCAAAATTTATAATTATTTACTATAAGTTCGTGATCATCATATAATTCAACTTCATCTACAAAATTTTCAAGCTTGCATCGCAGATCTTCAAAGCCTGGATTTCATTCACCGGTCCTAGCCCTATTTCTCTGCATAAGAAAAAAAATAAAAAAATATGAGCTACATTAGCCCAGTAAGTAGAACTTGCGCTTCCTTATCGAATCAAGCATAAGTTTCCATAATAATGTAATATTTAGAAATAACAGATAATATAAATAAAGTATTTCATAGAGCATATAATAAACAAGTCATAAACCAATCATGCATGCATAAAATCATGTATATTTCACAATCATGAATCATAAATCATTCTTGTCATGTATTCATGTCAAGTTTCGAAACATTGCTCCCAGATATTCGTACTAAGGTCACTATTATATCCGTGACAGGACTATGTTTCTTAATCGACAGAGTTCTTGTTTCGTGTGCCAACTTTATACCCATTAGCGAGACCATGTTTCATGTGGGTGCTAGCTCCGGATGTCGACCTTCCCGAAGGGATTCGTTCATAGCTATCTGAGAGCCTTTGAAATCCTTATATCTTTTTCTTAAAATATACGTATACATAGATGAAAAAAATAATAAAATTTATGCTTCATAATCATGCTATTTTCATAAAATGCATTTATGAAATCAATGCTCATACTAAAACATACTTTTTCATATCACATATGCTGATCCTTATTTATGAAAATATGATTTCATTAATAAAAGGTCATATGCATGAAAACTATGGAGATTTAAAATAAATAAGGAGCGTAAGATCCACTTACCTCAATCGTCCTAGATCTTTAGTCTTCTTTAAATGAATCAGATAACTCTATTTAAAATATCAAATCAGAATCAATTTTTATTTCATATATTCAAAAAATTAAATAATAATGAAAAGTGATTGACTGAATGACCAGTCAGATAAACCTCCCAGGTACTAAATCGATTCGGGGTCATAGATCCCTAGAAGGAAAAAGATGGCCTGATATGGGATCCATAAGTCTTCTTAAAGAGAGAAAGGAGGAGAGAGAAAATTTTTAGAGAGAGAAAATAGAAAGAGAAAGGAGGAGTGAGAAGAGAGGAAAAGAGGAAAGAAGAGGGAGAGAGAGGAGAGAGAAAATCTTCTCTCTCTCTATTTTTTTTCTTTTTCTTTTCTTTTCTTCTTCTTCTTTCTTTTCTTCTTTCCTTCCTGGCCGAACAAAGGAGGGATCGAGGGGAGAGGCTCGGTGGCTTGGGCTCTAACGAGGGGTGGTGGCACGATCGGAGGTCCGACAACAGGTGAAGGTGGCGGTGGAGCCAAGGACGGTCGGCGATGAGGTTCGGTCGACAGAGATCCGAAAACAATAGAAAACAGAGAACTTTTTCTCCGATAAAATCCGACGACTCCGGTCGCCAGCAATCATGTTCACGGTCACGAGAAGGAAGGGAGAGAAGAGAGGAAGAGAGATCGCGGCTTACTTCGAGCTCCGGTGATCTCTCCGGCGAGAAATCGAGGCGAGCACGGTGACGGCTTCCGCGAGCAATTTCTGGCGATCCTCGCCGTTTCGCTTCGAGATTCTTTGGTGGGAAGGAGGGAGAAGGGTCTCTCCCTTAAATAGAGTCGGAGGGAAGAGTTTGACTCCTCCCCGACAAGGTTTCCGACCCCATTTAAGAGTCGGTCGGAGGAAGAAGAAGACTCCCTGTGATTTTTCTCTTTTTTTTTGTTGGGCTTCTGAGATTTTTTCTTCTTTTTTTTTTCGTTGGGCTTCTGAGATTTTGAGCCTGGTCCAAGGCCCAAATGGGCCGGGTATTACACCAAGGGCATTTTGTCCGGCGGGAGGGCCTATTTCTTGTCACACACACTCATGCATGGACAAATATAAGCCCACGCATATGTACGTAATGGACCCAATATGGTGGCAAGTAAATTTTCTACATAAATAATATCATAGGTAAATTATGTTTTAACCTCTGAACTATATCGTATTTTTTAAATGATCTTTGAACTACAAAATCATAATTTTGATCCTTGATCTTTTCAAATCATCTTAATATTATCCTTCGATCGGTTTTTGACGATTTTTTCTGACCGATTTAGTTGTTTCTCACTAAACCGATGCTTACATGGACAATCAAGCTGACATGGACAATCAAGCTCGACTGGCATTCCGCACGAATTGCAAAACATCCAAAAAAGAAAAAATGAAGAGAAGTCTTCTTCTTCCTCTCGACCGACTCCTAAATAGAAGTGGAATCCACTCCGACCGATGGCGACAGCAGCTAAGGTTGCGACGATGCAGCCCGAGGAACCTAAACCAACGTCGGCGGTGACCACCGGCATCGGAAAAAGCCAAAAGAAGAGGGTCCGACGTCAGCGGTGACCACCGGCGTCGGAAAAAGCCAAAAGAAGAGGGCTGAACACAAAAAAAAAGGAGAGACTATGATCTCGATTTTTCGATGAAGCCGGCAGTCGGTGGCCATACTCACAGGCAAACGAAGGAAGGAGAGGAAGGGAGGAAGAGGATCCGAGGCTTATCTCGAGTTTCGGTGATGGCTGCGGTGAGAAATTGAGGCGGCCACGGTGAAAGGCTTCTGCGAAAATCCGACGATCGCCTCTGGTCAAGTCTCAATTCTTTAATGAAAATAGAAGGAATGGGGTGGGATGCGGCATGAGCACGTGGGAGGGGTGGGCACAAGCGCCGGTTGGGGAGGGGGCACGGGGGTTGGGTGGCTACGGCGGAGAGGGAGGTAGGGGGCTGAGGGGCTATGGCAGAAAGGGGACGACAGGGAGCACAGGGCGTGAGGCTATGACGGAGAGGGACGGCATGGGGGCGTGGGGCTGGGGGCTACGGTGGAGAGGGATGGCAAGGGGGCATGGGACGGCATGAGCACGGGATGGGGGGTGGTCGAGGGGGGACTGTAGCGGAGAAGGGTGGCAGCACGATTGCGGGAGGAAGGGGGTCGTGAGGAAGAAAGAGTAGTAAAAATATTATAATATTTTTTATTTCAAGTCAGTATGGGTGATTGTCACGTAAGCATCGATGACTGGCATATAGAATTTTGGATACGAGAAAGACGTTGGAAATGAGCGAAAAGCAACATTAAAATGGTTCACAAAATTCGAAGATTAAAATTAAATTTTATAATTTAAAATTATTAAAAAATTGATATAATTTAAGAACTAATGAAATAATTTAAATATAATTATATGAATGGAGGTATCTATTTTTTTTTCTTCGAGGAGGTTCCTAACGAGGTCATCCAAACACTCCATCCGAGGAGAATGTGCCGGTGGGTGCAAATTAACGACGAATAGAAAGTTGACAAATGGAAAGAAGGTTCCTTGGTGCAGCTCCCCTTGCCCTCATTTCAGTTATTGTCCATTTACTCATAATTTCTTGGAACGTTCGGATCAATGGCCTCTTCTGAAAGGCTTGCAACCGAAGATCTTATCCTATCATCTCATTGCGACATCATTCTTATTCAAGAGTCCGAGATTAGTTCACCATCACAAGCTTTCCTTCGCTCAATTGGAAGGCGTTGTATCGTTAACTGGATTTTTTTGGATGCAATTGATCTATTTGGCGGGTCATTTCATCCTGTGAGGACCGATTATTAAAACCTTTTATGTGACTATCGAATTATTCTGCCATCAATTCAAGAAGTCTCTCGTGGTTTCTATAATCTATGGTCCGAATAATAGGGGGAGCTAAAAGAAATTAGATGCGACTTCTCGAGACCCTGGCTTCTAGAAGGAGATTTCATGATCACCAAAGCATTGAGAGATAGAAAAGGGAATACTTAGGGCATCAGAGATAATCTAGCTCGCTTTTGTGGGTTTTATCATTTCTTTCTTAATTATTGATCTGGAACTACTTAAAAGGAGGAATTTCACTTGGAGTAATCGTAGAGAGCATCTTTCAGTCACCAAATTGGATCGATTTCTTCTTTCAACTAATGAGGAGGATGTTTTTTCTGTTTCAATTCAAAGGGCTCTCGTCAACTACTTTTTATCATGTTCCTTGGACTGCAATATCAAACTTTGTTGGAGCAAAATTTTCAGATTTGAAAGCTAATGGACTAAGGAACCTGATTTGGATGATGTGTTACAAGCCGTGTGGAGACCTATCCGAGGTAGCAATAATTCAATTGCGAGGTGGGTGGAGAATGTAAGGAAACTCCGTTTGGTTGTCAAAAGATGATCATGTTCAAACAAATTGCTGATAAAGAACGTAAAGACATGCTTCTTCGTGATATTGACAGTTTTGGCAAAAGGAAGAGACGGCAAATCTCTCTACTTGGGAACTCTTGGCCAGAAGAATCCTAAAAATTTTTTTGAATCATATTTATGAAAAAAAAATGAAAAAATTACAGCAATATCCCTTCAATTTTTCGTAATTTGTATTCACACTCTAAAATTCTAATTTTTCAATTAGACACGGAACTTAAGATTTAGTTGCAATATGGTCTATCCATCCATCTTTGTTAGGATCAGTCAACACATGATTGTCACATGATGTAAATTTAAATATAAAATTTTATTAATATCTTTATCACTTGGATCAAGGGAGGAGTTATTTTTCATAGAAAAAAAGCACCGGTACCATTGATTAAATGAATTCGGCACAATTTTCGGGTTGCATTGCAACTGGATGGTTTTCTAAGGATTTGCAGTTGATGTCACAAGCAACACACACTAAAACTGAACCTTATCATTTCAAATGATTGTCCATTTCAATGTTAAGCAAGAAAACCTATCCTCATCAAGCCAACCCACATGCATGCACAAAACACAATATTTTTATTCATCAACAGGGAGATTCCATAGGAATTAAATTACAAATTCTTCATGTCCAATTAACTCTAAACCAAAACTACCCATCCCAAACTACAACAGAATTAACCATGATTAGAAATTAAAAAACATTTTCTTGTGAATTTCCAACACCTCTAGGCCTTGAATATGAAATTATGGCCAGAAACATAGTCTAATTTATTGCAGATCTTCCCGTTCTTGATCAGAATTTGCTCATTCTGTAAATCTTTCATCCATAAACACCACCATACTCTCCTCCAAATCACCACATGATCATGTTGTACTGCGTTGAAGCATCACAGAACCCTACTCATCCAACCATTCTTCAGTAGCCAATACTTGATTGCACCAAGCTTTCTTCTTTCCCAGACACCTTCAGAGAAGCTGATGAGGTGTATTAAGAATCAGCCTCTACTCTAGAGTCCTGTGAAGGACTAGCAGCCGGCCTCCCCACCAGCAAATCAAATACCATCCTCCACCTCACCTGCTGCCATCCAAGGAATCAATTTCACAAACACCTGATAGGAATGAAAGAAATGCTAAGAGAAGGCTCACGGGTCCGTCGAACATCTGGATCGCATCATTGGCTTCCTCGACACTGCCCATGGTGATGAGGACAAAGCCCGGACTCCTATAGGAATGGAGGAAGAAACGATAAGGATTAGTGGTGCACTGGGCAGTGATTTTTCCCAAATTCGATTTCAAACCCAAGGATACATTAATCATTTCACACACATCATTAATGATGTTAGAGCTCAGATAAATGGTTGGGTTATAAATGGTTGGGTCGTATTGCAACCAAATTATTTTTTTTGAATCTAATTAAAAAAATAAAAATTATGAATGTGAGTGCAAATCATAAAAAATTGAAGAGATATCACTGTAATTTTTCAGAAAAAAAATATACCGGAGTCAAAGGTCAAAAATTACTTGGCTAGAAAAGATGACTGCGACACCTCAGTCTTCCGTTGAGATGACTTTTGGGAGAGAGAAAAAAATCTCATTACTTCTCTGGTGGAAGGTGAAGTTGAATTCTCTCAACAAAGAGGATACCTTTGAAAAGCTTCAACCTCCTTCAATGGCTTATTTAGGTCTTCTTCCAAATCGGTTGCGTCTATAAATTGGACACAATTGTATGGAGATCAAATAATAGACGTCGCGGCATTGATGGAGCCTTTTCTCCATCGATGAAATTCATTTCTTTGGGTAGGTTGGAGGCGCAGGAGCCAAATGGATTTCTTTTTACATTCGTTTAGAGATTTTGGACCTTGATAAAAGATGTCCTTGTGGTTCTGTTGAGTGATTTCTATAAAGGTAATCTTGATATGGCACAACTCAACTTTGTTTATATTGCTTTGGTTCTCAAGAAGGATGGTATACTTTCTGTTTGAGACCTCCATTCCATAAGCCTTCTTAATAGCCTCTACAAAATTATCTCAAAAATCCTAGCTGGACGACTAGCAAGATTTCTCCTAGAGTTAGTTGATGAGTCCCAATTTGTTTTCATCAAGGGTCGGTATATCATTGAAAATTTCTTTCAGCTTATAAAATGTTAATTCTGTTGCAGCAGGTCTAGAGCCAAAGGGATACCATGTAAACTAGCTTTTGAAAAGGCTTTTGACAAGGTCAATTAGAGCTTTCGCTTTGAATTGTTGCAAGGCAAGGGATTTCCTTCCAATTGAATTGATTGGATTCATTCCCTTCTTTCATCAGCCTCTTATCTTTTTTTCTCATAATGGATCTTTAGGCAAGTGGACCAGATGTAAATAAGGTCTTCGATAGGGTGATCCACTATCTCCTTTATATTAGTCACTGATGTGCTCCCCAGGTTATTCAAACAAGTTGGATCTATAGAACTGTTGGGATATACCGACTGACCCTGACACCGACTGATTATTATGCCGACTCTCCAACGGATCCCGCAGCCGACTCACCGACGCCGGCTCCCCGACACCGACCGGCGGCAACTTCTCTACAGATTCCGACATAGGCCCATCCCCCGGGATGGACCAACCGACCGACTCTGCCCGACTGACAACGGACGATCCCGACACCGACTGTCGGTAATGGCCGGCCTGGGAGTGTCGGCTTGACTGGCCGACACCGACTCCTACGGACCCTCCGGACGTCGGCCACACTCCAAAGTTCGTTACCCGACGGCCGACTCCCGACATACAGTCGGCCAGCCCCTCTAAGACTGCCGAACGACCGGTATGGGCTGCAGTCCTATCAAGGACACGCCGTACGACCGCCAGGGAGCTTTGCCCTGCCAGGGACCTGGGGAGGAGTCCTACCAAGGACGTCAATTAATTCCTAGGACCTGTCAATCCAT
>KE504742.1:724229-735050 GCA_000441515.1 Elaeis oleifera
ATATATATATATATCAACAAGGAATTGGGTTGTTTGATACGAGGACAGCATGCTATCACCTAATCATTATGAATAACAAGTGTATCAAACAACCCATTCCCTTGTTGATATATATATAAGGGAATGGGTTGTTTGATACTATGACAGCATGCTATCACCCTAATCATTATGAATAACAACTGTATCAAAGTCAGTGACACATAATTTTCAAATGAAATAGCTGGAAGATGACCTGTTCACGAACAAGCATCAAGCATTCATACCATATGGTAACACATGTTGCATAAGCTATTTATCATGGCAATTGACCTATGTCAAGGGGTAAAAATTTCGATAGCATGTTTACACGACAGCATGCATGCAACCTGCTGAGATATGATAATTAACCTATAGCCCTCAAAGCTTATAATTAGTCGCTAGACATCGACATTAACACTTCATAGACAAGGTCAATGCATCATGGACTGTAATGGTCCTGCCTGAAGTCAAAGTTGTCACTGAAATTAACAGCCTGTGATTTTAGTCAGCATATTGGTGTAGTTTGAGAGCAAATTCAAAAAGGAACTGCACATTCTCAGTTCATTAAGAAAGAGAGCTATGATGCTACCATATATGTTATGTCATGTCAAACATAACACTGCCCAAACTATATCTTATAACCATTTTCCCAACCGCAGCGATCAAAGGTGAACCCTCACATGACTAAACCATTCAAAGACACCCTCAATTGACCATCCTGATACTCTTGAATACAAATGCACAAGGAATACCGTATAGAGTATTCATAGATCAAAGGATTAACACAACATATGTTTCCTTTGAACCCATGTTTTGCTGAAACTCACCTAAGGGGCATGGGCGGTGCTTGGAGATCGGATCAAGAAGGGAGGCAGGTGATGCTCCAAAACTGCCAGGAGCTCTTTCCCCTGGCAACCTCTGTCCACCGGCCCATTGCCAAGTCTACTTGCAGCCTCAACAAGCTGCCCTCTCAGCCTCTGTGGCAGCAGCCGCCCACCCGCCTTCGCACACTCCCTGTACAGCGGCAGGTAGGCAACGGCGATAACGAGGGGCAGAGGCAGGTCCCTCAGGCAGATAGGTGAACAACCCCTTCTTAAAATCCTCATAAAATTCACATAGTGCTCTTGACCAGAACTAATCCCTTCAGAGAATGCAGCCTCCGACCAGTTCTCCTTCAGAAAAGCCTTCAGCTCAGGGCCACTGCCTCATCATCAGACCTGGCAATGCTGTCAGCAACAGCATATGTAGCAGCAGGGTCACTTAGGAAGTCAGAACGAAGAAGAAAGGCAACACCATCGAGGGACCCGCTGCTTCTCTCCCCAGCAGCCTTGAGGATCTCAATGCTGAGGGCTGCAAGGACATGCTGGGGGACATGGGGCAGGAGGTATGCAGCGATGCCCACCTGGCTGCTGGAGGTGGCTGCGGTAAGGGCAAGACACAGCTCCATGTCCCTGCATCCTCGGTTGACAAACCACTGGACAACTTGCATGCACCCTCGCTCCGCAGCTCGCATCAGAGGGCCCAGGAAGGCCACAGCATTCCCCTCTTCAACCAAGCATTCCATAGTTCCAATCTTACAGTAGTGGGATGCAAAGCCAAGGGCGAGATCAACATCCACATCCAAGCTGTTCCTCTGAGCAATCTGAATAAGAATATGCCAATGAGTGTCAGATAGGTAATGTAGTAAACCCAAAAATCCCTCCATTCACAACTCCCCCTCATCTTTTTTTTTGTTTTAATCTAAATATGAACTCATATTAGCTTGATGATCAGACTCGGGCAGTATCTTAACCAGTGTCCACCGACATTAACAGGGTCCTAATATTAGCATGTAATTTGAAGCTTAAAATTATCCCGAAATAGGATATCAACAAACTGAGATCAGCTTGAAAGAGGGCTAACATGACAAAGACACAGGAAAATGAGATTTGGACCCAGGGTTTAATAATGTAAAGTTTCTTGCTAATCATACATGAACTTAATGCTAATATCATAGTACATATTATATGTACGTGCTATAGTTTTGCCTAATATCACCTTCAGCATCAAACTTACCAAAATGATCTCCCCTTGATACTAATGCCCTCACCACCACTGTACAGGACTTTGCCATTTTAGCACGCAATAAGAACCATGATCCAACCACCATGGTACCTTTGAGGCAGCTTGGTCTAGCAATGGTGAAAGAAGTGAGGAGGTGGTGGTGGTGGTAGAAAGATGGCAGGAGGGGTCGCAGAAGGGCTACTTAGGAAGTTACGAGATGGTTTCAGTAGCACTGAGTGTGGCAGTGTTACCTGAACATTCATGTATGCATCAGATGGCTCAAATTGTCCATCATTTGATGCAAAGAGTTGAATTCTTAATAACTGCGAATGCAACAGAAGATAAGGAGCCTTATAAGGATTGAGAAAGGATGCCAATTGCCAACACATAGAGTGAGGATGAAGCAATGTGATAAGGCAATGGTCAAGGTGGCAATGCAAGCAAAGAGTACGATTCTTCCTAAAACCGTGAATGGAGAATAAAATACAGAAGAGGACAAGGATGAGAGAACTGAAAAATCCAATATTTCTCGGAAGGATCAGCTTAGCAATGAGGTGAGGCTGATTGTGGCAGTAATCGTACAATAGAGAGTAGGAGGAATGAATGAATGTATGTATGTATGTACACAAAGACATTTGCACATGTTATTAATGTGACAGAATGAAGAAACTTTTCAATGAAGCAAAATGATCGAGTATTTATACAAGCATTCAAACCCAACAATTATACACAAGACCATGTAACATGATGGAAGAAAACCTCATTTACATTGCTCATAAGGTTAAAATATCAAATACAAAGCATGTTTAGTTAGGGGTCTTTCATATCAATAACATGCCAGTTACCATCCACAAAATTCGAGAAAATTGATATCTGTAAAAACAGTAACAGTACCAGAGGCCATATCATCAAGAATAATACAGAATAAAAATAACTAAAACCTGAAAGGATGGATAATCATTCACGGTTTAGAAACTTTTGTTGAAAAGGTACTATTTTAGAAAGGTTCCAGAAATACAGAAGGCGGAGTGAAAAAAGAAATGGCAGGTAACTGCAATACTGGCAAGCAATATACAAATTTTACAACATATTTATGACATCCTATGGCTGCGACTTACAAAGTTGGCCGATGCTAATGTATTTCAAGTGAATATGTATGACATATTTGCACAGCTTTACTCAGGCAAAGAAAGTCATGTATGTTTCGTACAAATTAAATATGGCTTAAAGTTTACCTACTCATATGCATATCAAAACATAAAAAGCCATTCTGAACAACAAAAATCAGAAACATTCCGAAACAAATCATTTACAGCAAAATTTCAAATTCTGGTTGCATGAAATATCATAGGTCGCATAACACATTGCATTTTATAAATCAGTTTCTGATAAATAACACTTTCATTCTCTAAAATAAGAATCCTAATATCCCGGAATAACAAGCATTCCATAAACACACTTGAAACCCCAAATAAGGGATCCCTAAAATAAATCTAGTGAAGTTGCAGGTATTTATTAAGAAAATGTCTGGCAAAACGTTACATATGCATTTAATGATAAAAATGAATAAATAACAGCAACATGAATTAGAAGTAGAACATGCACAACACCCTGTGTCAATCCCTGAATAGCAAATATATCAGACTAACATAGGAGGAAACAACATTCTTGCATTGGAATGAGTCGGTTTCCAATGTGCTTCCATATGTTCAACTTTATATTCATCCATCAGTGTCTAATTGGAGTTGTGTGAAACACAGATTTTTTAGTGTCAAAGTGAATGCATGATTGCATGTAAAGGCCAAATTTAGTTGATTTTTGTATGCCAAGGCATACATTATGCACATTTGGAACTTGGAAGGTATTTAATGAAATTCAAAATCATGATTAACACATCAAAACATTCCTTGTTTCTAAAACAGTAGTGATTAAGACTGATCGAATCAGATAAATAAGAATACAAATTCTCCCACAACCATTCCATTAAACTTCAGCGATGATCCTGTCAACACATTTTTAGCAAACAGACATGCCTAAAGTCTTCTACCAACTAGGGGTGTGAACATAAACCTGTCAACATATTTATTTTATCTGCAATTCCTAATCCGTAACTAAGCCACAAATTTTGAAGGAAAAAAATGAAGCCTGTCTGGATTTAAGGCTTCGCTATGTCTTATTCTAGGCTACAGAACTTTTGTTCTCTCTTCTTCTTACTCTACTTTCTCTCCCTTATCCCATCAGGATCATCTATCAATAACTAACCCTGCATACTACATCACCTGCATACTCTCTGTGTGTGCGCACACGTCAGGATCATCTATCAATAACTAACCCTGCATACTACATTACCTGCATACTCTCTGTGTGTGTGTGCACGCGTGCATGTCCTAAATAAAGTAATAACTCCGATTCTCCTACATGGATTATTCTTTGCCACATGGTTGACAGCGCAAACCACAATTTCTTCATGACATTAAAATCAGAATGCACTTTCCATAACACATGCTTGCCCTTAAGCTGTTAGTACCATTACAACTATCAAGTATGTACAAGCATCTGTACATCATGATCTTCCTCAGTCATCTGTCGTAACATAATGCATGCCGCACACAAGTCTTTTGCTTGTGATCCTTGGACAAGTAGAGTTATTGAGAAGATCATGAATGAATTAGTAAAAGGCAAGTAGCTCAACTTCATCTATTAGCTAATCACTGACATTAGCATGCAAATATATAGGCATATTTGCAGACAAACATATTTATACAGCTTCTCATGCTAGACGTAAAACATGCATAAATGTACATGCGATAGTAGCACGCCGATCTGTTCCAACACATGACACCCATTTATTAGCATTACAATTTGGGAAAAGGTGATAGCATGCTATTGGCCATTAGCTCATAGGACATGTCATGCAACAGAGAGTTGGGCTTGCAAGTCTCGAGCACCCAGCTATGGTAGGATGATTCATGCTTTCTACTTAAGCTGCACTTTCCCACTTTTAGTTTTATAGACTCAACGCAAGTTCAAGTAAACTCCTTTTGCCAATGCATAAGCTCTCTATTCTCTTAGGCCCTTACTTCACAGTTTACAGGAAATATGAAACGACCTAGTTATTCTGTCAAACAAACTTTTGCAACTCACCTCTTTCCAGGAGCAAAATGGACACTACAAAAGCTGAAATGGACAGACACCTTTCTCACCTAATGCAGATAACCTGGAATAAAGCTACTCTTCCACAAAATGGAATGACTTTACACTGTATTTGAGCATGTTGTGTAGTTTATTCTGGGCCAACCCACTTTATCTAAGTCTCATTGTGGACAACCAAATAGGACCTCAAGGAATGAGTAACCAGATAATATGTTCACATGCAGTAACACAACAAGATCCAGGTTCTTATCAACCAACCAAAGCACCAAGATGATAACAGGGCCTCAAGCTTTTTAACTGGGACCATAACAACCACGAGGCTGAATGCCTTATGTCCTCACAGCCAACACTATAACAGCTCCCATTCTAGTCTACAAAAGCCACTCCATCTGACAACTTTTGTTCTAGTCTGACCAAGTAAAATTTTACCTACAGAAAAACACAATTTAAACCAAAGCAATAGCTCCTACTTCAAGCACCGTTCACTCAAATTTTTTTTCCTCTTTAGGTCCTATTTCCACATCTGGTCTCATTCACATCTCAAGATCCATGAAGCTTGCTTCTAAACACAATTTTAGCACCTAATCTGATTTGCTATAAAAAATCAAGAAGAATAACAAGCTAAAAAAATGTGTAAAGCCAGGGCCATTACTAGGAACATCCCAAAGCAACACATCAAGCAGCTAACATCCTCCCCAGCCGATTCTACAAGTGCTTGTACTCTTATCCAAGGAGCCATTAGGTGACAATTAATAACTTTCACTTGAAACCTACCATGTAAAATTTAAGGAAGAATGATATAAATCATCAATCTTCACAAAATTATCTAACATGGCAGGATACTTCTTGTACTTGTAAAACAAAATAATATATTACACATAAGTTTTTCATGAATTTAGTATTATTAAATTACAAACTGCAGCCAGTTGTATGGGCCTCTGTAAGAAGATTGTAAGAGGACGAATGTGAAGGCATTCTAAGCGACTGATTGCCCATTCATGTTTTTATCTTGTTTCCCTTATTCTGTTGTAGAATATCTTGGTAGATCAAATTGGTGTAGGCTCCTTACAAATGCCATGTTAGGAGTCTTCTAAATCAATCTTCATTCTTTGTTAATAAGGCAACACCTTTCATAAATAACAAACATGATGCTAGTGGACACTTGAAATTGCTCTTTTGTTGCCTTCTCCATATGTCCACTTAAGATATCTGGTTCTCATTACTTCTTTTACTTTCCATCAAGATCAAGAAATTAAATTTTAGCTGAAACCCCTGGGTCTTCAATATTCAGCCCATTCTCTTTTAGGGGTTTGCATTGGTCACTTCAGGAAATTAATTAAATGGGCTGGCTATGCATGTGGTGCCAAATTTGTAGATTAAATTCAAGACTTAAACTACAAAATGGGGCAGCTGGTTTTTTAAGTTAATAAGGATAGAACTCAATCTTAATTTTTCCTTATTCATGTAAGAAATTTATTGACATCTTCAACCCTCTTTTGAGATTGAGAGTAATACTTCTATCTAATGTATTAAATGAGGGAATTAAAGCATTTCCAATCTTTTACCAACCAAAAATGAAAGCAAGGGTTATATTGTGAGGATTTATGCGGGTGTGTATTTAGTTGTACATCGGTTATTCACTGAAAAGATCTTGGATAATTATATAGGATCAAGAAACCAAATAATATCCTCCACCTAGTATTTTTGGATGAGGTACTAGGTTGTTACAAATAGTATCAGAGCCAACCCAACCCATAACCCATATGGACTAGGGGATGTTGCAGTATGGGATCATTAGGGCTAACCATAAGCTGATCGTGGTATTTATGAATGGATTTATATGGATTTAGACTCTTAATCTAGTAAAGATGCTAGTGTTTAAACGGAGTGTGTGAGGATCCATGCAGGCGGGTATTTAGTCCCACATCGGTCAACCGCTAGAAGATCTTGCATACTTATACAAGGCCATAATTGAAATAATACCTTCCTGCTAACCTTTATGAGTAAGGCCTTGGGTTGTTATACATATAGCAAAAAAAAAAAAGAAAAGAAAAGAAAAGAATTTGGAAAGTGATTTAGGTGTTCATATGAAAGAAATAAGAAAAAAATTAATAATACTAAAGTGGCCAAAACCTATTATTGGTATTTCACAAAATTAGAAAGCCATAACAAGATGAACCAGTCATCACATATTCCTTTCTTCAATATAGTCTATTTTCCTACTCTCTTCTATCTTCGTTTTCCTCTCCTCCTACCACTTCTATAACTTCGGTGGTTGAAATTCTAGAAGAATCCAAATGGACAATTCTGTGATACTTGGACACTCAGGTCCAACTCAGAGTCTCTGTCAGATTCATACCCATGTCAGAAAAGCATCAGACACTTGGATACATATCAAATCTTTTTAGCTGTAGCTTCTAAAAATTGGGAGAAAGTTGGACCCATCGAATGACGAACCTGACCCACTATAATAGTGCTAAAATTAACCTTAGTTCTTTTTAGAAATTTGTCAGGAACATATGTATTAAATAAGTTCGTAAAATATCATTTTCAATAAGTCTTGAGCTAATTAGAAAGTTTGGATGAGAAACATGCATGTTGAAATGCCATAACAAATAGTATTTTTAATGTTTTCTTTTACATAATATTTGAATATATTTTAGTTATTTTTCTGCATATCCCCGTGTCTCCTTTTTTTCCTCTTGCTGAATCAATTTAAACGTGTCTGAATGTGATTCTTGTGCCAATGTCCATGTGATATTGATGAACATACACGCAAAGTTTACACTGTACATACAATGCAGAAATGATTCCTAGAGTGTTTAGCATTTAGCATGGCCCACAAACTAGACAAGAGAATAAAAGCCATAAAAGCCACCAACCTTCAAATTAGATATCCATGCCAAACATCATAATTCAAGAAGAATAACTTGGGCTCATGAAATAACATGGAATAAGATTTAACATTTTGAATGTGACAGATTTAACAGCCACAAGTAACAGTCTTGGTCATTATATATTTCCTAGAGGAAGTGAAAGTCTCAAGGAAGGTGCTTTATACTGTGTGCATCCACCATACCAACAAAATATTTTCAATATATATATACAGCATGACACTTCGTGGCAGTGAAATTAACACTTACATGCAAAGCCATTAGTGTTACACATATGCAAAAAAAAAAAAAGAAAGAAAGAAAGAAAGAAAAAAAAGAGCAGCATATGAGACAGTACAGTAAAATAATTTATCAACTTCTCATTATCAGCATCCTCTAATAACATAACATACAATTTGGCTAGTGTCTGTTATAGAATGTTGAACTAGAATGTCAGGAAATTCTAAGAATAAACGTTAATCTTTTTAAAAAGAGAACAGAGTAATCACCTGAAGCAAAATGCGTACAAGTTCTGTGCTCCCAAAGCGTGAAGCTTCTAGAAAGCATTGGTTCACATTGTCTGCACCCCCCTCTACTAGCATCCCGAGCAACCCTTGTATTGCTGTAGCTGAAACTCCAGAAGCCCAGCCAGGGTCAAAAGAGCTAGAAAAGAGAGTAAGAGGGAAGCATGCAGCATCAAAGGCTTCAGTGAAATCTTTTCCTGTGAGTTGGTTGCCAGCAATATCCAAAAAGTTCTTGAATGCAGACAACTGGAGTTGGACCTCAAGAATCGTGCTGTGGCTTCCTCTACCCTTATTTCCTGGCAGCGAGAGTGAAATTCGATGCACTTCAAAGCCCATTCTGTAAACTTCTGGACTTTGGCACCAGCTTCTGCCTTCAAAATCTCATCTCCATGACATTCTTGCAAACGTTCATGTAATCTGATAAAGAAGCAATAAAACAGATAAATCAATCATCCACAGATCATGAAACATATCTCGTGAGGAGACTCGCCATCATGAAAGAATTGACAATAACAATCCTAACTGATAATAGGACCAAATGAATGCGTGAATCCTTTCCATATGCTACAGAAGTTGTCCAAGAATGTCATGTCTTGAATCAAGATTTCAGATATGCATGGATGGGAATCAGTATGGAAAGATTTTACCTTTGGGCCATGACGGTCACAGTATCAGCCAAGCTCATCGTCTTGCTCTGACAGGCGGAAACGCACGAAGCAAGAACGAAGTCCTCAGGGCTGCCCTCGTAAAATCATTTGCGCCATTGGCAACAATCTTCTTGATCAGCTCAGTAATCCCATTTAGTTCTGGGCGGGTGGTCAAGAACCATATCGAATCTAGTGCTATGCAGAGTGCATCATTGAGAGTCTGTGGATCGGCCAGCAGAATCAGGCTCTCCGCATGCTCCCAATCATGAGAACTCACTGCCGCCTGGAACAAGCGCCCCAGCTCGATCCGGTCCTGCCTACTAAGCTTCCTCTCCTGCTTGTTCTTGTCCTTGTCCTTCCTTCGGGCCTCGGTTTCCTCCACCAAATCTGAGGCCCTCGATCTGAGCTTCTTGGTGCCACAGCTGTGGCCCCTTGTGACTCTGGGATCCTTGGCCCGGAGCGGAGCTTCCCTCGAGAAACATTGCTTCCCTCCCCTTTCTCTGCCGACAGAGGCTCGCTGATGTCCTCCAAACTCCCAAGACCTCCATTCTCATCCATTTCATTCTCCGAGCGCAACGGATCCTCCGAATGTCTCTCCTTAGTCAAATGCATGCTACCCTTGTCCCCAATCATCACAATCTCGCTCTTGCCCTCCATTTCTCCAACACCGAACTATCGATTGCCTCTTTCCAAACCCAACCAAAAAAAAGAAAAGAAAATCCAAACTTTTAATCAAGGAACAATCATCCGGCTCTAACAAAGACCATTACAGGCAAAACCCAATCAAGATCTTCCAAACACGTAATCAAGCGAAAAATAGCGATGATTCCTCCGATGAACAACCTAAATTCCCACTGCTAAGCTCACGAATCCAAAAACGCGCCTCCCAGACTTCGAACTCAGACTTCAAACAAATTGCAGCCGCCGCGACCATCAAACCGAACAAAAACATCCAAGGATCGCAATCCCGGCTTCAAGCATCAAAGAAACCCCAGCAGACAAGGGCAGTGGAGAGATGGAACCTAAACGATCAGCAGCTCCTACGACGAAAACCCTAGATAACCTTCAATCCCAGGAAGCGAAATCCACGTGAGCCGTCCTGGAAAGGAAAAAAAAAAACTGAGAGAAATCCCCCGCCAGACCAAAATCCAATTTAGCTCCAGCACCATAGAAAGAAAAACGGAAAATGGGATTTAATGATTAGGCCGCCATGATCGTACCAATAAGAGGCAAGAAAACAATTAAAATCACTTTTTTATAGGACAATATGGAGAAAGGAGGAAGAATCTATGGAACAATATAACAAGAGAGAGAGAGAAGTGGAAGAACAAAAGCGAAGAATAAAAGAAGAGAAGAAGAGAAACTAACCTGGAGGACCAGGATGGAACCCTTAGCCCAGGGACTCAGGAGCTCCTCAGAGAGATGAAATGGGGCTTTTATTTCCCTTTCTTGATGATAATTTTTTACCTCGAGAGAAATATAGAGGGAGGGAAAGGAGTCCTGGGAGGTTTCTTTTCTTTCTTTTTATTTTCCCCAATATCTGGACTAGAGAGAGAGGGAGGG
>KE504742.1:735204-748996 GCA_000441515.1 Elaeis oleifera
TAGAGAGAGAGGGGGGGGGGGGGATACTTGAGAATGGGAATATGATGTAATTATTGTGTGATTTTATTTGGTTTTGTTGTTTTTATAACTCTCATGAAAGTGAGAGTCACCACCACAAGATCCCACCACCAAACACACATCTTTTTCTTTGATGGGTCCCACCCTCTTCTTTAGGTGCCCTGTGCCCCACCTCAATCATAACAATACCCTCCTCCTCTCTCTCTCTTTTATTCTCTCTCCCAGAGACATCTTTTCATCCACCACCATCCATTTCTCCCCCATCCACATAATTCCACCCAACTCTTTCTTGATTTGCTTGGCTGTGCACAAACTTAGGGGGGCCCTTTTGGTTAATGGCTGTAATTAAGCAACAAGAGGTGCTAGATGGCATAAAGTCTCTATGGAACACCTCAGAGAGCTAGAGCAAAGATTAACCATACTCATCAATATTTGGTATTGATATGAAACGTTCACGACTTTATTTGGATGGTATGTTTTCTTATTTTTTTTGTAAAGTAAAATATATTGAAAACAATAATATGTAAATTCCACCTCATAAATATTTCGTATTCCTTAGCTTGATAGTCACCGAAGAATATAGGTAAAGGCTTGAGGTGGTTTTTGTGTTCTGACAGTAAAGATAGCAAGAGATGGTAATAAGTGGCATTTGTCAAGAAGATGAATTTAGATACTTTGGGTCTTAAATCAGCTGATCAATGTCAATTCTATTGACTTAGGATCCATGCCAAGTATTATTTAACAGGGTTATCAAGAATCTTTAGCTTTAGTTATTGCAGCGATAAGGATGAAAGTAGACTGAATAATATCCATTCAGATTTATTTTCATATCTGAATCTACTCAGATACAGATAAAAATTAGAGCATCTAAGTATTTAACTCATCTGTATATTTCTATCCATTTCGATCAAAGAAAAATAGATATGGGTAGGATATTCAATATCTCGATCTAGATCCGAATGTCTGATTCTATTTATAATGCTATTCAATTTTATATAGTATTTATAATTTTTTAATAAAATATATAATTATATTAATATATTATTAATTTGATTTATCATTTATTTAGTAATATATTTGATTATATGGTCATAAATTTAATTATCTAATTTATATCTGTAAGTATATCTATATTCCGTTTAAAATAAATATGGATTAAAATTTTTGCATCCGACATATAACCATAATCGATCCAATTTTAGCCCTACACAACAACACATGCAAATGTGTAACATCAAAATAAGCTAAACCATGGGGGTTGAATAGGTTGTGCTTCATAAAAGAAGTGTGATTGAGCATTGGTTATACACTTGTTTGATGGGTTCTAATTCATTGCACCACTCTCACATATGATAGATGCCTGTATTGATAGATTAAAATTTGCTTAACTATACAGGGTTCAAGATGTATCTTTCACACAATGAATGATTGTTCTTTTTTATGATCTCAACTGTTGGATCATACTTTGCATAGCTTTCAAAGCACAATAAATTATTTCTCCATCTACAGCCCAGATCTCAAAGCTGGCAGTATACTTTGAAAGTTGTGAAAAATATGATCCACTGGCTAAGATTATAGAAGAAGATCAATCATCCTCTGGTGCAAAAGATATAATCCGAACCGGCCATATAGCACTTCAAACATTAAAATAAATGATAGCACACCTAACCAAATAAAGGAAAGAAACTAAAAATAATATTAAAATGATAGCACATATGGTCATTACCGATTCATTGACATTGAGTTTTTTTTTATGTCAAAGTTTCTACCTGCGAAAACAAGATTTTGTCATACTTTAAGAGCACCATGCCAGCCCACAACAACGTATTTGTGTGAGCTAATCTTCCACTATCAATAGTGTTGCTGATGGTTATGTACACTTTAATTGGTAATAATTTGCAAGTATAGGCATTGTCGAGTTAGGTATGGTTGGTAAGAATTTATTCTCTCCATGACCTGGAACAAAAAAAAAGGGAACAAGTGTCTGAGCATTTATAAGGCATAGATGAACATCTAGTACAAGATTAACCATAACTTTTCTAAAAGAACAAAATGTTTGTTTGCTACAGTAACGTGTCTTATCAGAGAAATAGGAAATGTAATAAAATAAAATTATGCAATAATGGAAGTTTTAAAATAATTATTCCAGAACTGGTGCATGCACCGTGGAGCATGTGTGCGGCCAGCACTCTACGTAAATGACAAGGCGAAGACAGATGGGACCCCACACGTGTGTCCACGTGGAGGTACTCTGTCCCTCGCATGCAAAGTGGTCCATGCTCCTGTTGCTCACGTGCGAGGACGGAGCATGCCATGCCTTCACACGTGAGGACAAATAACCGGCAGACGAAAGCCATTCACCACGTCTCTCTCAAGCGTTGCCACGTTGAACGAGTACAAGTTGGCTTTCGTTACGTGGTCAGCCATTGGAGCAGGTGTCCCGTTTGCACCGCTAAATGTTGCGCGGCATTCGATGGCTACGGTCAAAAAATAGACAGAAATCAAATAAATATATGACTATACATCGGACCGCCTTATTTGATAATCATTCATGTATTATTGACGGTCATCAAATGATACACAACATTTTATAGTACAAACTGCATACTATAAAGTAATTGGATCTAGAATGTTGGACTGCACCTCCATCGTAAAAATCAGATTTTTAATATAATAATAATTATTATTAAAAATATAAATATCATAATTAATAATTTTATGATGATATTTCGATGATATTTTAGATCGTCGTGCATTATCATCAATACTTGAGTTAATATATTAATGATGATTTTTAAAGTTGTCACTATTAGTCAACTCGATATTATTATCACTAATATTTGTGATAGTAGTAATGGTAATATGTTGTCACAAAATCTATTGCTATTAATGCCGATGATGTCACCATTAAAATTTATGATAATAATGATATAAATATTATCACTAAGACTGTTACTATTAGTGACGGAAGTAGCATCATAATATTTTTTTTATAGAAAAAAATCATCACTAGCGTTAACATATTAGTCACAATACTCTTTATTACTATAATAAAATAATATTAGTGGCAAATAATATCATCATTAAAAATATATAATATTAATAATAATTAATATTCTTAAAAGTTTTATAATAAATAAATACATTTTTAGTGACAATAAGATGTCACTAATGATGATTTTTCTTGAAAAATAATAACCTTATGAGGATTGTATATTGTATTACCTGCTTTACAAATTAAGATTAATTCACATTCATAATAATAATACATATTGATGTGCACAGATTATATATATCAAATTTTTAAATATCTATTAAAGTATCAAAATGTATCCAAAATATAATTGGACCTTCAAATCCATATATATCTACAGTGAAATACCAAAAACATATTCGCTATGATCTTACATAATAAATAAAAATCATAATTGATCCCAAGAATTGTATCCAAAATACAATTGTTATTTCAAATCCATATATATATATATATATATATATATATTCATAGTGTAATACAAAAACATACACTATGATCCTATGATTTTGTACAATACATAAAAATCATAATTGATCCCACGAAAGTTTAATCACGATCCTGCATAATGAACAAATGAAAAAAAGTTGATTAATATAATTTAGAATGTAACTTATATTAGTTCACTTACATAAATATTATATGGAGAAGAGAACGAAAGTAATATTTATTGAATTATGAAGACAAATAAGTTTAGTTTAACTAATCATATAGTATGTTTTTAAATATAAAACTTACATCACTAGTAGGGGCAGTCGAGAAAGATGAACTAGATAGTTGGCTGAGGAATAATCCATCACTGCTAAAGCATTTAAAAAGAGTGACCATTTGATGTTGCAAGCTTTCTTGGATCATTTTTTATATTTTGTATATTGCATTTTAATAGTCTTACGTTGAGTTTCAAGTTCTGCACGTTGAGATTATATTTTTCTTGAAGTTGTGAATTAGGCTCCTTTTACATTTTTTGTCATCTCAGTAAATCTTTAGACTTCATCATCTAAAACATCAGCATGCCTTCGTACAGCCTCAGTTTGAGTATGAATACTTTGACTTTCTTTGGAGCTAGACATGATTCCTTATGTTCTTAAACCACATCAGTGGTCGAAGCTCCTTCCTAACATAAGTACAAAATGCTTAACTAGTGGGATTGGTGTAAAAAAAAATTTTCTCGACCTCTTGAAACTTGTTCTATATTTGTATATAATAATAAAATATAATTAAAAATTATCAGTGTGAAATCTTGAACCATAATTAGAACAATCACAACTACATACTATAATCTCTTCTCCATTTAGAACAGATCAACTTCCATTAGATCTCAACCGACTAGCTTTCCAAAGTGTCATAGCATCCAACCATTTTTCAGATTCTAGATCTTTCTATTATTAATGAACAAAAAAAATGAAGATAAAATCTTAGACTCTAAGTGTCATGCCTCGAATCCAGCATCCGAATTGGATATATAATAGCTGCACACTCTTTAGGATAACACCCTAAAGAGTATACAAGGTCAGTGTTTTATCAATATACAATCCTATACTCCTCGCTATTCGGTCTCAAGCCCCATAATATCTTTTGAATTTGAAAAAAATAAAAAAAAAGGACAGATCTGAGACGTTTATATTCGCCACATGATCCGATCAAATTCACGATCTAGATCGAGCATCTTTCTTCTTTTTAGGTTAGTTGAATTAGATCAAATAGATCGGATTCTTGATCATTCTTCCTTTATATCTCTACTGATTGACCAAATCAACTTAAAAAGTTAATTTTTCTTGATCAATGAAGTAAATCTGATTTAAGAATTTGTCTAGATTGAGAGGAGCACGGATTTGAGAATCAGGCCATATGTCGAAGATCGTGATCTTTGGATTTGATTGACGATAAATTTCTATATTTTTTTAATTTTTTATCATGTATTTCAAATTAATTTATAAATAATATATATAAATATTAAAAAATTAAAAAATATTTATGTTATCCATGAACATGAAAATGATTGTTCAAATTATGAATCAAGCATAAGATGACCGATATGATTATTGCAAACTACAATTTGAAATAAATTAATTTTTTATTTAAATCTATTCTGTGGTACTTGAAAAGGGATTAATTAATATTACATGACTTTTGAAAATGAAAATTATGCATGTTCACTCTTGCATCAATTTTTGAATAAAAAATATTTTATTGTTGTTTAAAATAAGATGTGAAAGTTTGAATTACTATTATTATAAAAATAATATGACCATACTATGAAACTAGTTATTATGAAATAATGAGAAAACTATCTAGCTAGACTATGATCTGGGTCTAGCTAACAGGATTGATTATTGGCCATACATCAAAAATATATTTTTCTGGACCTACTAGTTGGGATGGATCGCTGGCAGAATTAGTCCTCCTAGGCCTAGCCAGCCTAGCCAGTCGGTGCTGACATATGCTAATGCATCGTATGTTTCTTATTTAGGATTAATCTTTTTATCTTATCACGGGCCTGATCATGATCGTGTGAATTCGAGCTAGTTTCCTCCTAAGCCTAATCAGTGAGGCTGATCACTAGTACACATCGATGGATCAGACGTCTTATATTTAGGGGCTAGTCTCTTCTAGATCTTGTCATGGGGTTGATCATGGTCATAGTCAACGAAGATTGAGAGAGATTTTTAAAGCTAATTATTATACATGGCATGTCTTGAAAATTTAAATTATATTGATTTTTGCATCTATTATTGTATATTTAGAAAAAAAATTTACTTATACTTGATCCCTCAGAAATATTGGTAGCTTACTGAGCCCGTAAAGCTCATCTCATTTTTTTTCAAATTCAGAAGATATTATGGGGCTTGGGACCAAACAGCGAGGAGCATAGAATTGTGTATTGATAAAAAAGCAGACCTTGTATATTCTTTAGGATGTTATCTTAAGGAGTGTGCGGCCATCACATGTCCAATTTGGATGCTAGATTTAATGCATAACAGAGTGGTATCAGAACTTAGGATTATAATCTCTAGGGATTATGAGTTAAAGATATTTGAGCATCAAGTTATGATTACTATAGATGTGACAGAGTGGTATCAGAGCTTAGGTTAAAGATCATAAGAACTTAGATTAGTGAGAGTGGGGTAGAATTAGGATCTTGATTATTAAAGTGTATTTGGTCTATTTATCAAATTTTTCTCCTTATAATCTCGACTTCGATATAGGAATCATGATATTGATATTTTATCCTATCGAATTTAATTTTATGATTCAATACTAAGATCATTTTCATAATTAGATCAATATTGCCTAAAGTCATTACTATATAATCATAATTATTTTCACCATCATCTGATAGTTTGATTTTAATCAAGATGGGTCATTATCTTTTGTGGAATCAAAACTTTATCATAGTATTAATGCCAAATTCATTTCAAAATCTATACCAAACACAATTAATTTAATAATCGATCTTATGGTAAGATTTTATATCTAATTGATCCCAACTTAATCTTAAATGAATATGCATTTATCTCAATCTCAGATTCTTGATCACTTAATTAGTACTGATCTTATTAGTCTATATCTTAATCCTAAATACGATTGAAAGTACTTGATCTGATAATCATACTGCTTTTGATCAAGAAGAGATAAGATCTTTGATTATATATATCAGAGGGGCAAAATTTTGGGATTAACATAGAGGTGCTGAATTATGAAGCATGCTTGAGAAAAGTTTATCCTTTGGTATAAAATATGTATGAGCATTGTGGTTGACTCGAGGGGTCAAATTGCTTGCAAGTATTTTAGTAATATGATCATGTATTTGGTTTAACAAAAATACTAATGCAGGACAAATTGGTATATGTACATTTTTGGGGTTGAGCATCTTTAACTTTGAAAGATCTAGATTTTTTAAATTTTGAGGATAATTTTTTTTTAAGAGAAAGAAAATGTGAGAATCGATCTTTTTGAGATCCGATTCAATGTGAAGTCGGCAACACCTACCAACTTCACTGGATCTATTCAAAAACAAAAGAGAGAGGACGTTGATCGAACAGGGGGAAACTTAATCCCCTGCTTGACCCACAGCCACGGATGAGGATAAGGCCATGAGAGTGGCCGGATGGGTGCCGTACATCAATGGGGAAGTGATCAAAGGGTGTTTGGATGGGATACGTCGGTGAGACCCGATTTTATCCGAAGATAATCAAACTTATCCCTTCCCCATCTCTCTTTTAAAACCCTCCCTCTATGTCTAGTCCACCATCGAAGCCCCCTGCCTTCCTCTTCCTTCTTTCTCACCTCCGGCAATCGTCAGACTACTGCGATCAAGTCACCATCGCTCGAAATTAACCCCTTCCTCCCTAATCCTTAAAATCTTCTCTGTTTTGGGGTGTTATCATCGTCGGGATTTTCACTACCGACAGATTGCCTCTGAACACCGCCGCACCATCACTGCCATCGACTCCATCTCCTCCTTTCCTCTGCCCTCCTCCTTAGTAATGAATTCCCCCCTTCGGCTTGATGGGAGAAAGAAAGAAAGAAAAGAGGAAAAGAAAAAGAGAGAGAGAGAGAGAGAGAGAGAGAAGGAAAGAAATAAAGAAAGAAGATGCGCATGAGAAAGAGAAGACCAAAAGAAAAAGAAGAAGAAGAAAGAAAAAAAAAGTAAGAAAAAAAAGGTAAGATCTAATATGCTTAGATTCATCCCATGATCTGATCGAAATCGCAATCTAGATCGAGCATCTCTCTTCTTTTCAAATTAGTTGAGTCAGATTAAATAGATCGGATCTTGATCATTTTTTCTATATATCTTTATTGATTCATCAGATCAAGCCTAAAAAGTTTAATTTTCTTGATCAATGAATTATATCTGATCTAGGATTTTGATCTAGATTGAGAGGAGCATAGATCTAAGAATCAGGCTATGTGTTGAAGATCGTGACCTTTGGATTCGATTGACCGTAAGTTTTTATGTTCTTTGAGATTTTTTTATCATGTATTGAAATTGATTTTATAAATAATATATATAAATATTTAAAAATTGATAAATTATTTATGTTATGCATACTCTCATGAAAATGATTGTTCAAATTATAAATCAAGTATAAGATGACTGATATGATTATTGCAAATTATAATTTGAAATAAATTAATTTTTTATTTAAATCTATACTATGGTGCTTGGAAAGGAGATTAATTAATATTACATAATTTTAAAATAAAATTATGCATATTCATGCTTACATCAGCTTTTGAATAAAAAATATTTATTGATTTTGGAAATAAGATGTGGAGGTTTGAATTATTATTGTTATGAAAATAATATGATCATGCTGTGAAACTAGTTATTATGGAAATAATAAAAAAAATCTCTAGTTAGACTATGATCTGGGTCTAGCCAATGGGATTGATCGTTGGCCATACGTTAGAAACAGTTTCTCCTGAGTGTAGCCAGTTGGGACTGATCGCTGGTAAAGTTAGTTTTTATAGGTCTAGCTAGTCGGGACTGATTGCTAGCACATGTTGATGCATCGTATATTTTTTATTAAACTAATTTCTTTGCCTTATCACGAGGTTGATCGTGATCATGTGAATTAGAGCTAGTTCTCTTTTAGATCAAATCGGTAAAGCTGATCATTGGTACACATCGATGAATCGGATATTCTATATTTCGGAACTAGTCTCTTTTGGATCTTATCACGAGACTGATCATGGCCGTAGTCAATAAAGACTGGGAGAGATTTTTAAAGCTAATTATTACACATGACATGTCTTAAAAATTCAAATTATATTGATTTTTGCATCTAATATTATGTATTTGAAAAAAATTTAATTATACTTGATCCCTTAGAAATATTGATAATTTACTGAGCCCATAAAGTTTATCCTCTTTATTTTTTCTAGATTCAGAAGATACTATGGAGCTTGGGATCGAACAGTGAGGAGCATAGGATTGTGTATTGATAAAAAGACAGACCTTACATATTCTTTAGAGCATTATCCTAAGGAGTGTGTCGCCATCACGTGCCCAATTTAGATGCTAGATTCGAAGCATGACATTAAATTAGAAAAGTTAAGAACTTTATAACTTGTAGTATAATAGTACAAATATATAACTTGTAGAAAAGTTAAGAACTTTAAAAAATTATTAAATTAAATATATTAAGAGAATTAAAAATAAATAATATAGTCAAAATGATCATAGAAAGTATCTTGAATTTTGGTGTACCTCATTTATGCTATGTCAACTACTGTCAATCTTCTGGAGATACATCATCTAGGTGACCTTTCTTTTGTGGTATACTTTGTGTAAAGTATAAAATTAAGTTTTATATATTCGGTATTTGTTTTATCACATATGGGTAAACATTGTCTGAGAAAGAAAAACTATCTTGAAACAATTAACCATACTTATTTATAATAATTAATCAAATAATAATACCATATAATTTTAAAGATGTACGAAATCTCTATCAATCATGAAAGTTTATTTGCAAAAATTGACCAAATATATCTCCATATTGTCTTGATATCTTCATCAGATCTATCTTTCCAACTTTGAACTTGAAGAGATGCAAACTACCTAGCATATACTATTACTTCTGATTTAAAATATTTGACATGTTCCCTTCATGCTTTATCAAATGGATAAGGAAACTGAATATCAAAGGTCTTTCCTTTCTTCCTTTAGCCTTATTCTTAGCGAACTTCGCGTTAATAGTAGGCCCACGCCTTCTCTTCTTGAATGTGCTAGATTCTATTAAAACTTCTAATAAACTAGATGATACATATGAAATTCATAAATTAATAAGACAATATGTAAAAATATTTAATTTAAATAAATTTAAATAATTACTAATTCAAGGCCCTAACGATGGAAATGAACCCTTTTTTTTTCTCTATTTCTAAATCCATTTTCCCATAAATATTCTTTTCCATATGATGTTCTCCATGGCTCTTTAATTAGGAACACTAAGCGTTAGAATTTATTTATGTTTATATCCTGTATGACCGTCTTGCTTGGTTGTCCCTGATGACAATTCCTGCGATGCTAACTTTGTAAGAAAGACCAATCAAACATGCTAGCTTGGCGTACTATAGTCATCCATTGCAGCTGATGAAAATTTTCAGTTCTTTTATTCACCAAGGTGAGTGAGAGGAAACCAAGTAGGAGTTCCAGTTTGCTTGATTAGGTTAAAAGGTCAAATTTATATTACTTTTGCTAAGAATATATTTGATTTTTTCAAAGATATACTACTGGTAGAAATTATACCCTATATCTCCTGTACAAATGGCCACGCATACAATTTATCGCAGCCACTCATTTATATGGACTCTATTCATTAAGCACTCCTCCCGATTCACTGTTATAGGAAAGAACATTGGTGATTACCTTAGCACTGGTTTAAAAGACCAAAATGGTTATAAAAAGAATAAGAAGAGAATGAGAGAGATTATTAAAAAATTTAAAACACAATAAACAGGACCTTTGTCAAGTTATGCCGACAAGGGAAGTGAATTAGCTAAGAACAAAACACCTAACCAAAGAGCAAAAACAATCGTACCATAAAATGGAGGAGCAGAAACAACAAAATTGCCCCTCCTGCAGCTAAAAGCATGATTAAAATAATTTTTTTAAAAAAAATTCATCAACAGAAAAAAAAAAAAACAGAATATAGGGACAACTAACACCTCCTCAATGGTCCTCATCCTCTTGCCAAGGTTAGTGTCATGGATCACTATTTTGACCACCCGACCAAATCCTCGAGCATAGCCGAGATAAGTAAAGGTCGGCTATAGCGGATCTAGAGTTACAGAGGATGGTCTAAGAGTTGGCAGATTGTTTCGATCCGATAAGATGATCATTTTAGAAAAATAATCTATCCGCGATCGGGAGAATGACAAATAAAAAAATCCTAACCATCGAAGATACGGTTACGCCCCAAATGACAACTATCGGCTAGATTCGCATCACAAACATAGAAATGCGATCCCCACTAGTGTGATCTATGCACACTTTTTGAGAAGGATTAGTCTCTTGATGTGTACTATTTTTACTCTCCCTCCATAAATAGAGGGAAAATGGAATCCCAAGTAAGCTCTCACAGAGCCTCAAAATGCTCTTTTCCTTACTGTTTTCAATTCCTGGTTAACTTGAGCATCGAAGGATCCTTATTGAAAATATTTCGATCCGAAAATTTTTGCAGGTCCAGCTCTAGCACTCGAAGTCATCCACCTCAACATTTTATCTCCAACCAAAGATGCTTCCTCCTTGTCTTCCTCCGAGGAGTTTTCGACCGAGGAGTCCATCGTCCAGTTTTCATCTGAAGAGACCAATTTCGATATTTTTTGACTTGGGATTTAGCAGCAACAGTTGGAACATAGAGGAGGAGGAGACCAGCTATTGTTGTTTTTCTACAGAGTAGCCAAAAGCCAAGAAAAAAAGTAGGTACTTCATAAAACTTATACATAAAATTTATTTGAGAGAAGAGAGCCTACCTATCTCATGCTCCAAAAATATGCTCGAGAGAAAGCCATGTTACTTGTCACTATACTAGTTCAAATATGATTGATATTTTCCTTATAGGTGGCATTATTAGGCTATAAATTAATGTACTTATTATTGTAACAGTGAATATAATATATAAAAATAACATTTTCTTTCCTTGTTTCAAACAATGCTCAAATAGATATCTAAAAATAGATGTCTAATCTATTCATCAAATTGACCGATAAAGCAAGCATACAGGGTGAAGAACAATCTAACTTTGTTAATTTTATCAGCAGTCAAACTTTGCTATAGATCATTGATCTAAAAAACATCACAATTTTTCCACATCATTACCCCTTCCTGAACATCCAAGACCTCCATTATCAAAAACTCCACCATTATTAGATCTCCATGTTGCAAAGAACAGATTGAGAGGAGACACAGGTGGTGGTTGAAAGAGGGCCTACGAGTTTCCAATCAATACAGTGGGCACCGGCAATCAAAGTTTAATATACCACACCTCTGGCCCATTACGCTAACATTTTGCTCCTAGATTAATACCTCTAGGTTCCAGCATTGCTACAGTAGAAGAGGAAAATAATCTGGCAACAAGGCTATCTGGCCAACAAATGATCAATCTAAAACAAGCCTTTTTAAAAATGCTTAGACCGCAAGTTAATGCATCAATATCTTCAAGAACTTCATGGCAAAAAGGAGAGATTCTGGATAGCAATCTGAGTTCAAATTCCATTGGATCCCCACTCCTCCCTGCTCCCTTGAATAGAGATATTTAATTTTAAAAATACTGTAAATGTTAAATAGCAATTGTGTCCATTGAGGTAAATTCTTGTCTCTCAACCGACTAAGTGGGCAACCGATTAAGAGGATCATGCTGACTTCGATACTGGCTGACGATCCAATTCAAAGTTCAATCGACTATGATCAACTAAGACTAACTTGGGTTTCAACCAACTAAGTACGGCACGCGATTATCGATATCTGGCTAATAACTTTTTCATTTCTTGCCAACTATCTTGATCTCGAAAGAATAGGGGTCGAGCGATGATTACTCAGCTTGGGTGTTCATTATCCACATTCATGAGAACATGGGGTGTAATAACCACCATTAATCATTCTTTACTTAGTTTTAATGACGGTTAATGAGGTAACTATCAGCTAAAGACAATAACTCCCATGTCTCGAATTTTAAGGGACAGAAGTTACATAGTAACAGCATTCTTCATCCTATATAAAGTGGTAAGCAGCGAGACCAGAGTAAGATTTTTTAACAATTCAACTCCTTACTCTCATGAATTAATTCTTTCTATTGTTTCCTATCTCTGGCTGACTTAAGCATCAGAGGTTCTCTCATCGGATAATTTCTAGCAAGCAGACTTGATTTTATAAGTTAACTACCATCCGACATCTAAGCGTAACACTTAGGCTCTCAGCCAACCATCTCGTCGGAGATTTGCAGCAACAATTTGGTATGCCAGGTAGGGAAGAAAAAATTTAGCTTGCAGGAACCATGGTCAAGATGAGAGCACAAAATACTTCAACCAGTTTCGCTCGATGTTCGTCCCAACATGAAGTACTTCGGATGACCAATGCAGAACCCAATGCTTCACATCCTGTAATCACGATGGACTAACATGCAATTCGCTGCCCTGATGCAGCAGATGAAAACCCTTATGGAGGCTGTGCATAGTCTACAGCAGATTGAAGAGCAGTGACAACAACAATTATGGCTGGAGGATCCGATGCCACAGGCTACACCATCTAGGCACAGTCGACGGACCTTTTCTCCACCCCATTAGCAAACTTAACACTCTCATCGTATCGATCCTCAACCTATTCAGCACTCACATCGTGCCGGTTTACGATATGTCCAGCATGTCGATTTGAAGGACTGATGGTCTCCTTCCCTCGATGAACTTTGAAAAGAAAAGAGACCTCGATCATCTTCAAGCTCCTCTGGTGAGGATTCTACCCCAGGATGTTTCGACATCTGGACGAATCCCAACGATGGTTGGATGACTATAATCATAAGCTGCAAGAGCTTGACTAGTGGTTTAATCAACTTCAGCTTGACAATCGGGATTCTACTGGCATCTTAGGCATCAACACTCGTCCCCCATTTCTCAACGAATTCTGGATGAGCCAGTTTCTATCCAATTTTAGATGTCGCAAATAGAGCCGTATGATGAGTCCACCGATCCACTTGACTACCTTAAGAGCTACAAAGCTCTCATGCTACTTTAAAA
>KE504742.1:790670-804003 GCA_000441515.1 Elaeis oleifera
CGGCACGCGGTCGGCGTCGGGGATAGTCGGTATATCCCAACAGGATCTTTCGCTGGCATGTTTCTGTGACCTTTGCAAATATCAACATCTCTACACCCTGTGTTTTGTCTATATCAATATTTCATTAACTTTTGACTTATGTGGTATTTATTTAGATCATGAAGTCTAGCTTTGTCATATTCCTAATTTACAACTCATCACCTGATCTTGTTAAGCAACTCATGTAGTCAAAATATCTTGTTCTCATTTTCATTCTCATGTATCACCTGATAGAATCATGGTGCTCTGTCAGAAAGTCATCAACAATTGGTTGAACTTATTCCCTCTTTACATCAGTTGTTTGACATGTGCAGTTCCATGCACAAGATCAGTTAGTGATTTGATCCATAGGGGGATGCTACTGACAAAGTATATACCAAAGGCATTCAAGGCACATTACAAAGATTGTCACTATGAGATACTTTTGATTTCTTCTCTGCAGTGGCAAGTAGACATGTTTTGACTGCTTAAACACTATGTTTGATTGTTCTAGACAGCTCTGGCATCTCAGGTCATATGTAAGATGCAATATTGTTGCTGTAGCAACATATATATTATGCCTAAACAAAAAAAAAAAAGAAGAAGTAAAGTGATTGGAAAATTTGAGAGAAGGGTGGGAGGGAAAACTACCATTGCTGGATGAATATTTAACATTGGATATATTTATTAATTTTATGCGCTGTCTGACACTGTGCCACATATGTTGGCTTGCATTTTCATGTATTACTGTGAAACGCCATGGTATAGGCTGATAGGATTTGTTATGTACTGGCATAATCCTATTTCAATATTCTTCTTGCCAGACTAGTGCCATATATTGTATTGTATATTTGATATCTACACAACTTAAATCTTTTCTTAACCTATCCATTTGTACTTTTGTGCATATAGATTGCTATTAGAGAGCAAGATAGTTATCACCATATTCACACCAATAAGATTTTATGGTTCATATTGTCACTGGGACAGCTATCAAATCCATTAAACTCTTATCCATTATTTCTCTCATTATCTTTGCATTTGTTGATGCTGCCTACCAACTTTTTAACTTAACCCATGATTTTTGCCATGTTGGAAATATGTCTTAAAATTTTATGTATTTGTGCAGTAAGCTAATGGCGACTATCAGAGAGGCTCCAGTGACAGAATTTTTGCAGTTGAAGGTATACACTTAAACCTGAAGTATGCATGTTGGATTGCTTGCAGGGGCCTTTAGCATTCTTGTTTCTTCGACATGTGTATGCTGTATTGTTTATATGTTCTCATCTGCTTCTTCAGGGTTTGGATAGACGGAGTCACGTATTGCATAGATTTTCCCATCTACAGAGGCGCAATGTGCATCAAATAACTTTGGCTGCAGAAGCCTGATATCTTCATATCATGGGGGTCCAGCAAGAGGTGCATCACTTTTCTAAAGCCTAGAGCTGCAGTTTCAAGTGGTTTACACAGTTCAGTGAGTGAAAAATCTGAGGAACTGAAACAGCCAGATGAGATTATTCACTTCTATCGGTGTCCAGCGATTCAAGAGAGTGCAGCTGCAGAGCTTCTTAGGCAGATTCAGCTGAAGATTTCTAGTCAGATTATTGATATAAAGACTGAGCAGTGTTTTAACATTGGGGTCAATGCTGTGTTATCAAGTGAAAAGCTCAGCATTCTCAGATGGCTTCTGCAAGAGACCTATGAACCTGAGAATTTGAACACAGAGAGTTTTTTAGATAAGGAGATCTTACAAGGGACATCAGCTGTGTTAGTTGAGGTGGGTCCGCGCCTATCCTTTACAACAGCTTGGTCAGCTAATGTTGTATCAATTTGCCAAGCATGCACGTTGACTGAAGTATCCCGCATGGAGAGGTCAAGACGATATCTGCTGTATCTAAAGCCTGGGACCAAACCATTAGAGGAGAGACAAATTAATGAGTTTGCATCTATGGTTCATGATAGGATGACGGAATGTATTTATCCTCACATGCTTACTTCATTTCAGTCAATTGTTGTACCAGAGGCTGTTAGCTCAGTCCCAGTTATTGAGAGAGGGAGGGAAGCATTAGAAGAGATAAATATAAAAATGGGTCTTGCATTTGATGACCATGACATTCAGTATTATACAAGTCTCTTTAGGGATGATATTAAACGTAACCCAACAACTGTTGAACTCTTCGATATTGCACAGTCAAACAGTGAACACAGCAGACACTGGTTTTTTAATGGAAAACTTGTGATTGATGGACAGCCAATGAGTAGAACGTTGATGCAGATTGTGAAGAGTACTTTAAAGGCGAATCCTAATAATTCTGTTATTGGCTTCAGAGACAACTCGAGCGCAATTAAAGGGTTTACAGTGAATTTTTTACGACCGCTGTCGCCTGGTTCTATGTCACCTTTATGTAGATTCAAGTCTGACCTTGATATCTTATTTACAGCAGAGACACATAATTTTCCATGCGCTGTGGCTCCTTATCCTGGTGCAGAAACAGGTGCGGGGGGTCGCATAAGGGACACACATGCAACAGGAAAGGGGTCTTTGTTGTTGCTTCCACAGCAGGTTACTGTGTGGGTAATCTTCTCATGGAAGGGTCATATGCTCCTTGGGAAGATCCATCTTTTGTGTATCCATCGAACCTATCTCCTCCTTTGCAGATTCTAATTGGTGCAAGTGATGGGGCATCAGACTATGGGAACAAGTTTGGAGAACCTCTGATTCAGGGTTTTACAAGAACATTTGGAATAAGACTATCAAATGGAGAAAGGCGTGAATGGGTGAAGCCAATAATGTTCAGTGGTGGCATTGGGCAGATTGATCATGTTCATATAGCTAAAGGAGAGCCAGAGGTAGGAATGCTAGGTGTGAAATTGGAGGTCCAGCATATCGAATCGGAATGGGTGGTGGTGCTGCTTCGAGTATGGTTAGTGGACAGAATGATGCCGATTTAGATTTTAATGCTGTCCAAAGAGGAGATGCAGAGATGGCACAGAAGCTTTACCGTGTTGTCCGAGCTTGTGCTGAAATGGGGAAAGCAATCCTATCATAAGCATTCATGATCAGGGTGCTGGGGGAAACTGCAATGTTGTTAAGGAGATCATCTATCCACAGGGAGCTGAGATTGATATCCGTGCAATAGTAGTTGGTGATCATACCATGTCAGTTCTAGAGATATGGGGTGCTGAGTATCAGGAGCAGGATGCTCTATTGGTGAGGCCAGAAAGTCGAAGTTTGCTGCAATCCATATGTGATAGGGAAAGGGTGTCTATGGCAGTGATTGGTACCATTAATGGTAAGGGACGAGTTGTATTGAAAGACAGCTTGGCTATTGAGCATTGTCAGTCAAGCGGACTCCCTGATCCTCCTCCTGTTGTGGATCTTGAGCTTGAAAAAGTGCTGGGAGACATGCCTCAGAAATGCTTTGAGTTCACGCGGATGCCTCAGATGAATGAGCCACTTGATATTGCTCCTGGGACCACTTTAATAGAATGTTTAAAGAGAGTTTTGAGGCTTCCTTCAGTTTGTTCAAAACGCTTTTTGACAACAAAAGTTGATAGGTGTGTTACAGGTCTTGTGTCACAGCAGCAGACAGTTGGGCCCTTGCAACTTCCCTTCTGACGTAGCTGTTATTGCACAGTCATACACAGACCTGACAGGTGGTGCTTGTGCTATAGGGGAGCAGCCAGTCAAAGGTCTACTGAACCCAAAGTCAATGGCACGAATGGCTGTTGGAGAAGCCTTGACAAATCTTGTGTGGGCTAAAGTTACATCTCTCAGTGATGTTAAAGCAAGTGGTAACTGGATGTATGCTGCCAAGCTTGATGGAGAAGGAGCAGCTATGTATGATGCTGCTATAGCACTTTCAGAGTCCATGATTGAGTTGGGTATAGCTATAGATGGGGGAAAAGACAGTCTTTCCATGGCAGCTTATGCTGGTGGTGAGGTTGTCAAGGCTCCTGGAAATCTGGTCATCAGTGCCTATGTCACCTGTCCAGATATAACGTTAACAGTGACTCCAGATCTAAAGCTGGGAGATAATGGTGTTTTGTTGCATATTGATCTAGCAAATGGAAAACGGCGTCTAGGTGGTTCTGCTCTTTTGCAGGCATTTGACCAAATTGGTGATGAGTGCCCTGATGTTGATGATGTTCCCTACCTGAAGAAGGGTTTTGAGGCTGTTCAGGAACTGCTTGGCCAACGATTGATTTCTGCTGGTCATGACATCAGTGATGGTGGGATTCTTGTTTGTATTCTTGAAATGGCTTTTGCTGGGAATTGTGGTGTGCAGTTGAACCTGACCTCGAGAGGCGAGAGCCTTCTCCATTTACTATTTGCAGAAGAGCTTGGATTTATCATCGAGGTCAGTATGCAGAATGTAGATGTGGTCAGGCAAAAGCTTGAAGCAGCTGGAGTGTTTGCTGAGCTTATTGGAAAAGTTACTACTACACCAATGATAAAGTTATCAGTTGACGGAACATCACAGCTGACAGAAGAAATGCCTTATCTTAGGGACTTATGGGAGGACACTAGCTTTCAGCTTGAGGGGCTTCAAAGACTGGCTTCTTGTGTAAAATTTGAGAAAGAAGGCCTAAAGCATAGACACAAACCTTCTTGGGCATTATCTTTTACTCCCAAATTTACAGATGATAAATTCATGAATGCGAAATTGAAGCCAAAAGTAGCCATTATTCGTGAGGAAGGAAGCAATGGTGACAGGGAAATGTCTGCAGCATTGTATGCTGCAGGATTTGAACCCTGGGATATAACAATGTCTGACCTATTGAATGGGTCGTTCCTTGGATGAGTTTCATGGGATAGCTTTTGTTGGAGGTTTCAGCTACGCTGATGTTCTTGATTCTGCGAAAGGTTGGTCCGCATCTATAAGGTTCAACCAGCCTCTTCTTCGACAATTTCAAGCTTTCTATAATCGAAAAGACACTTTCAGCCTTGGTGTTTGCAATGGGTGTCAGCTCATGGCTCTGCTTGGATGGGTACCAGGGGCTGATGTTGGAAGTGCCCTTGGTGCAGGTGGAGATATATCACAGCCCAGGTTTATTCACAATGAATCTGGCCGCTTTGAATGCCGTTTTACAGGTGTAACAATAGGGAACTCTCCAGCCATAATGTTTAAGGGCATGGAGGGCAGCACATTAGGTGTTTGGGCTGCTCATGGTGAGGGCAGAGCATACTTCCCAGATGATGATGTTTATGATCGAGTTCTTAAATCTAATCTGGCCCCTTTACGGTATTGTGATGATGCTGGTATGGAACAGAGGTTTATCCCTTCAATCCAAATGGTTCTCCCCTAGGCATTGCAGCCCTTTGTTCTCCTGATGGAAGGCACCTTGCTATGATGCCGCACCCTGAACGCTGCTTCATGATGTGGCAATTCCCATGGTATCCGATGGAATGGGAAATCGACAAGAAGGGCCCAAGTCCGTGGTTAAAAATGTTTCAGAATGCTCGTGAATGGTGTGACTGAAACAGGTGGTGCAACATCAGTCTCTCATTATTTGAATCTTCATATTTTTGAGCTAAATTACTTTTTCTTGTGTTAATTCTTGAGATGATTAATTGATAATCTTGTCATTTTTTTTTCCTCAGGTTGGCATTCTCAGCATACAATGTAGCTATGCTCTCCTATACCTGAAAAGTCGAGGGAATATCCTGTTGCTTTTGCCTTTTTTCCTCTATTATCTTGCAAACCAGCATATATTTTTTAATCCTTTGTTTACAGATTTTCTGGAAAATAAATAAGATGGGCTGGTCTAAGACTGAACTCAGTTTTCCCCCTAGTTCCCTGAAAGTAATTCTTCTTGTGGGTTAAAATTGTGTGACTGAAGCATATGAGTGTACAGAAACATGGTTGAAGTTTCAAGATCATATGAAATTATTTATATCTTCAGGCGGCTCAAATCATATATGTGTGATGCACATGATCAGCCTTTATTTTTATATGCTTTGAGAAGCGTGATGTGGTAAAGATCCATCACTCACAGCTCTGATCCGTGTGTGTGTTAAACCATCTTTATACTCTTCTGCTCTAGAAAAAGTAGTTGAACCATCTTTCTCATGCAATTGCAAACAGAATCCTTGGCTGTTGCAGAAATGGAACCACTTTATTCCTTTGAGAAAACCGTATGGACAAAGGCAAATCATATTAGACGGAACTCGTTTTCAGCTTATATTATATAAGACAAGTCCTCCAACCCTGACGTTCTGTTACTGCAAATAAATTAAACTTGCATTGGTGTTTGGGACAGCGCAATATCCAAAGAGCTACCATCCATCAGTTCACGTCATGAGCTCTGATTCTTTCTGGAATTGGCCACAGATGAACGGAAACATTATCTCCACTTGTACATATTGAAGAGGCAACCTAAAATTATTGTTCATCTTGTGTTAGGATATCGACAAAATGGACAGAGTCATGTTGACATCGACAAAATGTACAGAGTCATGTCTGGAAACAATCTTTTGCAATTGTGATATGTGACAAATATGATCCCTTATCTAACAATCTTGTAGGAAAAAAAAAAAATCCTACAACCAAGTTGTAAGGGATCTGCTGCCGTGGATCATCAACTACGTAGAATCTTGCAGTGCTCCCAAGAGCTGCAGCTCCCAGACATTGGGAAGCTTCCAACTCCTAAATAACAAAACGTTCCCACCAGTCCCTTGGTCAGGCTGCCGGCCGTGTCTGTCCTTACTCTCACCCTCTTCCACTCCCTCCTTATCTCCTCCACTCTCATCAAGTAAATATCAAATAAGATGAGTTTTTTAAATAAAATGGCCCATGCAGGTCATTGGCTAAGCCATTGAGTAGACTTTTAGAGGAGGCTTGTTTGCACTCCTACTTAAACCTCATAGTAGAAGTCAGCATTCCCACAGGTGAAGAAGAGAATGGAGAAGGAGATCATGGCAGTGAGAGAAAGAGAACACTCTGTCATGATTCAGGTCGACGAAGGTGGTGGCGATGGTAAGGACAGTGCCAAGAAAGTGGAGACTGTTGTGCATGTTGAAGGAGAGAAGAGACAGGTTGAGGTTAAGACCAGAAGTAGAAGGGTGGCCGCACTGGATGCTTTTAGAGGCCTAACTATTGTTGTATGTCACCTTCTTTGCCTTCTCTTTTCTTTCTTTGATTTGAGAGTTTGGTTTGAAGGTGTGGCTTTCAGTTAATGATATTAGTCGATGATGCTGGAGGCGCGTATGAGCGGATCGATCACTCGCCGTGGAATGGATGCACACTTGCTGACTTTGTCATGCCTTTCTTTCTCTTTATTGTTGGAGTTGCCATAGCTCTTGCTCTCAAGGTACGAACCCAACATAAACCCATTACAAACATGTTTCTACCCCCAACCCCCTACCACACACACACACACGCACACACACACAAACACAGGAGAAAGGATGCATCTAATTGTTTGTAGATATCCACATCTAGTTCACCAAGTTTGCAGGACAGGTTCTGATATTTTAATCAGTGAGTGGTTTGGTCTAGGTCCCAGGCCTGGTACTAAACCAGTTCCAACTTCCTTACCATTTTTGTGTATTGCAGAGGATCCCAAATGTCTCTGATGCAATTAAGAAAGTCATTATCAGAACACTGAAGCTTCTCTTCTGGGGTCTGCTTCTTCAGGGTGAGCATTCATCATTTGTTATCTTCTATTAGTTGAAGCTTTTCTGTCAAAATCCATGTAACACTGTAATTGTAAGTTATTTGATATACTGGTGGTTGGTTTAGTAATTTTGAGAGTGGTTGGTCTAGTGTTTTACCAAAATCCATAACGTGTTCCAAATATTGGCTGCTTGATCCATTAGTAGTTGTTTTACAACTTCTTACAATCTCTAACACATGCGATATATGAGTTGTTTGATTCCTTTTTTAGGTCATAGCAATTTCTCTCGATACATATTGTAACAAGGGTTGTTTGATGCATCCATAGTTGTGCTTTGTTATTTATAGCATCTTCTTATGTTGGTTGTTTGACGCATTATGGTTGCTCTAATGCTTTCTTAAAATCTACACAACATTTTAAATATGGATTACTGCATCCATTGAAGGTGGATACTCCCATGCTCCTGATGATCTCTCCTATGGTGTTGACATGAAGCACATCAGATGGTGTGGCATCCTTCAGGTTCTTCCTTTTGCTCTGTCACATTATGCTTGGTGTTACATTGGTGGGTTCTGCTCAATTTTGTGATATCATTTCTTTCTTGGTGTGGCATGAGCAGAGAATTGCATTGGTTTACTTCATTGTGGCTATGATAGAGATTCTGACTACAAAACTACGTCCAACCATCATAGGCTCGGGCCATTTTGCCATATTCAGCGCATATCATTGGCAATGGTAACAAATACAATAAACATTTTGACAGTCGTTTATTACTCCAGATTGTGACAAAACATGCAAAACTCTAAAACAAAAGTTAGAATTTGGGCACATGACATCCTATCATTGCAAATGTTAGCTTGTTGTATTTAAACAAGTTAGAAAATCTCACCAGAAAATCTTACCATGTCAATGGGCTAATTATGTCATTGTGATTTCATCGCATTCCTATAATCCAGACCAAACTTACTCTCATGCTCAGCCCATGATCTAGTAATAGCAACCAGAAGATTTCACCTTTGCATTCATCAATAACAATAGCTTCTCACTGAACTGTTAAGGCTTGCTTGATGCATCTGTAATACTGCTACATACACAGACATCTCCTACCAACAATTACTTCAAATTTTGTTAACAAATGCATTGGATTTATGTCTCTTTGTTTATGGATGCACAGGATCGGTGGACTCATTGCATTTGTGTTATACATGTTCATGACGTTCACACTTTATGTACCAGACTGGAGCTTTGTATTGCATAACACAGGCGATGTAAATGATGGAAAGAGATACACGGTATGTTAAGAAAAAATGTCTCAGTTTCTCTCAAAGAAATAAAAATTCTCTGTTCACGGTAAACTAAACCCTATTAAGTCCAAATACTCAAATAACCAGTTTGCAGGGATTTTCTGACTGAAGTTTTGGGATATTGTTTTCAGGTCCAATGTGGTGTGAGAGGGCACTTAGGTCCTGCTTGCAATGCAGTTGGTTATGTAGACAGGCAAGTTTGGGGTATAAATCACCTCTATTCAGAACCTGTTTGGACACGATCAAAGGTAGGTCTTATTTAAGTGGTCCTTTTAGGTCAATTGGAGTACTGCCTATGGAAGCTTATCTTTTATTTCATCTTTTTTTGGATAACTGTCCAGGCCTGTACATACAGTTCACCAAACATGGGGCCACTGAGAAAGATGCTCCTAATTGGTGTCTCGCTCCCTTCGAACCAGAAGGCTTGCTGAGGTTTGTTCAAACTCTTATCTCAAACAAACAAATTCAATTGGAAATTGCGTATACCAGCACAAACTTTACCACTTCCTGGTGGACTGAAACTGTTGCATGTTGTTGTTTTCAGTTCAATATCAGCCATCCTTTCAGGAGTCATTGGAGTTCATTATGGGCATGTTCTGATCCATTTTAAGGTTCTTCCTTATCATTTTTGGCATGTAAATTTATGTCTCAGTGGCTTTTATAGATTTGAATAACTTATGCAATGATAATGGGGTACTAAATTATCACTAGTAAAGAATGCGACGCAGAACCATATATTTATGTTGAAAACAATTCCCTTTATGACACCAATGACAACTTCACTTGATATACTTATGATATCCTGAATTTGTTATTCTCTTTAGGTTCATTCAGAGAGGCTTAAGCAATGGCTGCTGATGGGGTTGGTCTTCTTATTTGTGGAATCATCCTTCATTTTACAACTGGTACTGCTTTTATATCTGTAGTTGATAAATGTTGACCCTTTTGTGCATTCCTGATATTTGACTTGGTCATCCTTTTAATTGGACACAGTCATTCCTATCAACAAGCAACTTTATAGCATTAGTTATGTTTGTTTTACGGCTGGGGCAGCAGGAATTGTTTCTCAGCATTTTATATACTGGTAGGTTGCTAACTCTTATCTGATGTATTGGAATTAAATGTCAAGATCTAGCTGTTTTGAGTGTCATTATTTCCTTATTTTACCTCTTAGGCATTTAAATTTGTAAATAATTATGAACTTTTCTCTGCTGTCATATGGATTGTATGATGTACAGATTGACCTATGGAGTTTAAGGATGCCATTCCTGTTCCTTGAGTGGATAGGAATGAATTCAATGCTTGTTTTGTAATGGCCGCACAAGGCATCTTTCCTGCATTTGTAAATGGGTGGTACTATAAAACTCCAAATAATTCTCTTGTAAGTACAGTCTCATGTTGTGATTCTCCAGAACACATTTTATATATTTCACATCCATGAACCTAATTGCGTATGATTCAATCTGCAGGTCCATTGGATCCATAAACATGTGTTTGTTAATGTTTGGCATTCAGAAAGGTTGGGTACTCTTCTTTATGTGATATTTGCTGAGATTGTCTTCTGGGCAGTTGTAGCGGGCATCCTGCACAGACTGGGAATTTACTGGAAACTGTGAAAAATATAACTTCAAATCATTTGGATGAACTAGTTACAATTTCTTTTCTTTGTTTAATACTCTGTATTTGGGTCATTGAAAGCTATCTTCACCTGTATATAGTCCACCAGGAAATTGCAACAATTGATTTGTGAAGAAAAATCATTGCATCGTTTCATGGTTTAGCTGTTAAAGGCTTAAAATTGATTATAATGGGAGAAAGCCATGAAATCAAAATAGGATTATTAGTTTGAGTACATGAAATGATGCTTTAACACTTCCCATTCGAATGACTCATCTGTATTTCCTTTTTTCTTTTTTGAGGGATCCGATGATTCATTTGTCACATAGTTGGTCAATCAGGTTCAACTGAAAATGTTCGGTTATTTTTGGAATCTTCCAAAATTAAGCGAGTCCATGCATAAGTTCTTTTATATTGTTAAGCTAATATTCTCTTGAAGTGAGAACAGCTAACCAAGTGCTTAAGAAACAACTGAAGATTCATTATAAGAAGAAAAGAAAAAGTGAGTAATAAAGGTGTTGATGTCCATCACATTAATGGCATTGCATCTCTTATGGTTAGAAAAAAAAAAAATTAATTTCTATTATGGAGCATATCCCTTGTGTTGTTGGACTCATTTGCATGGTGATTTGCTGTGGGAATCACATAAATCAAATTCTTTCACTAGATACAGTTCACCTTTAATTCATAAGCCTTACAATAGATATATCTATGTGCACCAATTCATGAATGTATCAGGGAAATCTCCCTCCTCCCTCCTCCTCCTCCTGTCTCTCTCTCTCTCTCTGAGGGAAAATGCCTGAAGGAAGTTAAGAAATAGCATTGGACTAGATTTTTTAGAATTCAACTGTTATATTAATATGTATCTTTGGTCAAACTCTGTTGATATATGATCTTTTAGAGTTGCAGGAAAAGTGTTCACATTTGAAACACATAAGATCTCCGATTGAAGAGTCAACAACCAAAATTAAATATCTAACTACTGTTTTCTGTTCTAAAATTTTAGCACAAAAGGACTACTTGTAGAATTCATGAACATGTGATAAAGGTAGCTCATGCTCATCCAAACTATAGGTCGTATCCCAACATGTTATAGAATTTTATGTTTGCCACTCCTTTAGAAGATCAAACTCAAGCAAGATCCTTTTTTGTCTAGTTCTGGGCATGTCACAAAATTTGGGAAGAGAGGAGTCTCTGTTTTCCTTTTCATTATAGTAATGAAAACAGGTTAGGCACTCTGGTCTGGTGCCTAACTTCTCCTTGAAAGGAATGATTCTCTTTTCGTTAATTGAAAGGAATGGAGAGTCACCATCCTTTTTCACTTAAGTTGAAATAATGAAGTTTTGCTGCTGGTATTTTTCCTTTATCATGATGGCTATGTTAAAAACTCCATGGTAGAAGCTCTTAGATCACAAGCAACAATAATGTTTGATGTATTTCCAAACCTTATTAATAGTTTTTTGGAGAATGATTCTCATGAGCAACTAGACTTTGTGAAAAATTATTTTGCCCAGTCCTGCCAAATCTTTCACTAGGCAGTACTACAAGCCACACAAGTAGAAGCCAAGTAAGCAATTATCAAGATTCTAAAGTAGTAAAATAGTATAAATGAAGTTGGAAAGTAACAATTTTTCTTAAAAGTGAAGTTGGCGATACCAAATGCAATGCAAGAACCGAACAAAGAAGCAGATGCTTGATATCTCATATTTGATGAGGCAGATTGTGCACTTTTGCAATGTTCCAGGGCTCCTTTCTGCCTAATTTTTCTCGGTGAACATTCTTCCATGCTAGCAGTCCAGTTGTAGGCTTAAACATAGAATGACAGTAGAGGATTCCAAAATCTCTCCATCTGGCATTTCGGTATTCTCATTTCAGATATAATTTCATCAAATATCTGATCTTACAAATAAACCATGGCATTACCTGTTAACAGGACACTAAATGCTAGGTAGCCTAATAATGGTGGAAAGAGAGCTGAGTTATTCTATCAGTTCTTAGGTTGTAGATAAGTGCTGAAACGAGAGTCATCTGGTTGGTGTTAGATTAATTTATTGTTGGCTACTGAAGATAAGATATCTTCCTTAGCATATTGTAGTTTTGCATTATGGCCACAGGATCAGGGGAATGTCTTACATAGCTCTGTTGGTGGTTCCATAATGTTGATTGTACTTATTTTGTCTAGATTTTTTGGTCTGAAAGGAAATTTTCTAGTTTGCAACTCTGAGAAACATGCACTCTGTGATTCAATCTACCTAGACACATAATTTCAGGTTTTCTTCCATTTTATTACATCAGTGAATTGAGTGGTGGGTTCCCTGCTTCGCTCTAACCAAAAAAGTTCCTCAGTTTCCATGGACTCGCTCATTGAAAACATGGTGTAAATGGGCCCAATTTAGTGAAATTACTATTGTTCTAGTAGCATTACAGTTCTCGTCATTTCTCTCTCATTATCATGCCATACATGATAGAATAGATAAAGAATGCAAGATCGACCGAGGTATTTAGCAGTAGCTTATGTACTACATTCTATGTTTTTTTATGGGTTGGGAGGGGAGATCGAAAGGAAGTTAAGCAGTCCAGACTTTATTAGAGAAAAGAATAGTAGAAGAGCGAGCAAAGTAACCACTAAAGTGAAACAAAAAGGAACAGTTCTCTGAAACAATAGCTTATCATGCTTGATCTTGATTACAAAACAGATTTTGGAGTGGTGATTTGATCCTTGCTTGAGAGAGAGAGAGAGAGAGAGAGAGAGAGAGAGAGAGAGAGAGAGAGTC
>KE504742.1:818839-841345 GCA_000441515.1 Elaeis oleifera
ATATATATATATATATATATATATAATATTGATTATTAGTATAAATATAATATAGATACTAATTATATGATAATAATATAGAAAGAGTTGGACTTAGTTATACTTGAGTAAACCTCCAATCAAATTTGGTTGGGTTTATATGGGATAAGGAAGATCCCACGATGATGATTTGGATCATTGAATGTGACTACGACCTTTAAACTACTTACATATTTAAAATTATCATATGATCTATAAATTTCTAACTAATATATCAAGTGAGTAAAAAATATATAATTTAATTTATTTAGACTCAATTTTTTTGAATGCTTCATGCATAAGTTAGAATTCTTTAAATTTTAATTTTTTTCATAAATAATTTAGAAGTAATAGATTATATCTAACAGCTTGGTTTATTAATATGGAAAGCCTATTATCCAATGTAGATGTAGATAAAATTTTTGTGTATCGCCCGTGGAGTAGAAATATGACGTGGAGCGCATCACTTCATTTTATTAGACTACGTAGCCACCGCTTTCCAACGTTCATTTAATACTCGTAGTTCTATTTTTTATTAAAATTTTGAATGATAAAATATTTTCTTAATTATGATATTTTTCATAAAATTATGACATCTATTTTCTTCTGAAAAAATTATGATACCTCTTCACAGAATTATGATACCTCTTCATAAAAATTATGATATCCTGTGAAAAAATTATGATATCCTGTACAAAAATCATAATTTCAACGCAAGATGTCATAATATCAGCACATAATGTCATAATTTTTCGAAAGGGAAGAGGTGTCATAAGTTTTATGAAGAGGTATCATAATTTTTAAGAAAGAGTGTTATAATTTTTAAGAAAGGCATTAAAATTTCAAATAAAAAATAAAATTGTGGACATTAAATGTGCGTTGAAAAACAATGACTGCGTGGTCCAATAGAACGAAGTAGTGTGCTCGATTTTCTACGCCACGGACGGTGCACAAAGAATTTCTATGTAGATGTAACTCAATTTGAGCCGTGATCTACTCAACTAGCCCAATCCACTGAGTATTCTATCTCTGTATCTGTAGATAGGGCTGTTCATTTGATTTTAACCGATTCAATTCGATCCAAAAATTGAATAATAAAAAAATAAAAATCGAAAACCGACCCATATAAGAGAGGAACTGAATCGAAACTGAACTGAGAATTTCGGTTCAGTTCGGTTCGATTTTTTATTTTTAATATTTTTTATTTTAATTATCTATTTTGATGTAATATATTCAAATAATTATTATCAATTTATTATTAGTTTATTATATTATATTTAATTAAATTCAGGATCTCTTGAATCTGTTGATTGATAATTTCTTACATTAAAAATCAATAATTAATAAGTAATGATACATTGATATTTGCTAAATAATAAAATAATAATAAATAAAATATAATATATCAAAAATTACATCATCTACAATACAAATAAATAATTAAGCATCATGGCAAATTATAATAATAGACCAAATTTAAATATCCAATCATTCATCTATGTAATCAATAAGTTCTCAATATAGTAAGCAACATAAATTTAAATTATGATTTTGATTTTCGATTTAATTTTAAATTTTTAATTTTAATCAAATCGAATCGAAATTAAATTTTAAAATAAAATCAAAAATCAAACCGAACTATTTGATTTTTGATTTAATTTAGATCAATTTTCGATTTGAAGTACTATCTGTAGAGAGAGAATAAAGAGCCCAAATGACTCATTGGCCAAATGCCCAAACTGATGAAGAAGAGCCGGCCCAGAATGATAAATCTACGTCGTAATTCCATGTAGGACCGTCACACGGATCGGATCGGATGGCTATGTTAGATTTTTGCTGTGATCAGCTGCGTAGGTTTGCATTTCCCTCAAACAAACAATCAAACATTATGATAAATTATAATAATAAATCAAATTTAAATATCCAATCATCCATCCGTGTAACCCACAAGTTCTCAATATAATAATAACATAATTTAATTATGATTTCGATTTTTAATTTGATTTTTGAATTTTTCGATTTTTAATCGAAACGAATCAAAAATTAAATTTTAAAATAAAAATAAAATCGAACCGAACTATTCGATTTTATTCGATTTTTCGATTTAATTCAGACTGATTTTCGGTCTGAAGTCCTATTGTAGAGAGAGAATAAAGAGCCCAAATGACTCATAGGCCAAATGCCCAAACTGATGAAGAAGAGCCGGCCCAGGATAAATCTACGTCGCAATCCATGTTATTCCATGTAGGAGCGTCACACGGATCGGATGGCTATGTTAGATTCTTGTTGTGATCAGCTGCGTACTCTAACCGCTTTGCATTCCCTCCAACAACCCAACAAATCACCGACGGAGCTCGGAGCGAGAATCGACACAATGCCAAGACCGGCGGCGGCGGTGATGGAGGATCGGCGTGTGTGCGTCACCGGCGGCAACGGCTTCATTGGCAGTTGGCTGGTCCGCGTCCTCCTCGAGAAGGGTTACGCCGTCACCGCCACCATCCAGCCCGGCACCGACGCCGCCCACCTCCGCTCCCTCCCCAGCGGTGGCGACACCTCGCGCCTCCTCCTCCGCGAGGCCGACCTCCTTGACGCCTCCGCCCTCGCCGCCGCCGTCGGTGGCTGCTGCGCCGGTGTCTTCCATGTGGCGTCCCCCTGCACCCTCGAGGACCCGGCGGACCCTCACCGGGAGATCGTTCTGCCGGCGGTGCAGGGGACGCTCAACGTCCTGGAGGCGGCGCGTGCGGCCGGAGCTCGGCGGGTGGTGGTCACCTCCTCGATCTCCGCCATGGTGCCCAATCCCCGCTGGGCCCGGGACCATCCGGGGCGGCCGGTCGACGAGGAGTGCTGGACCGATCTCGATTACTGTAAGGCTCACAAGGTGAGGTTTTTCCCCGTCCACTCTTCCCTCCCAAAATTTCTAGGGTTAGGGTTTCTCTGTGATTATGTTCACCTTCCACTGAGAGGAGGTCAACTTAATCGCTTCAAGTATGGTTCCAACGTGCTAAGCTTCATTTGATTCATAGAACGTAATTACAGTTACATGTAGCTCCAGTTACCATTAATCATACGAAAGTGGAGCTGTAGAAGCCGGAGAGTCATGTTTCTTTAATGCGCTTGATGATGTAAGTCTGGTTCCTTTGCTGGGTGTAAGCGGAGAGATCTGGTCACCGCTTGTGGGAGAAGCATAGTTTTACCAGATTTTCATAATTGATTGTTGGTTCTCCACATTGACTATGTTATAAACTGGCTGACCATGCATGATTAGGTTTTCTTCCAGAGTTCTAAGTTGTCTAAGAATCACCATTAATGGCTCAAGTAAATGATAATAATTCCATATGTTAGACTGCTGGTTGAATAATTACAGCCATGGTTGGCATAGTTGATTACTGATCATTTTGTTTAGCTATAATTTCTTGTGTTTGATAATGGCTGCCCAGGTTTGACTATAGCAGGCCTGGTTTGAGGGTGTGTCTTAAAATTATATGTGACTGGATGGATGGGTTAGTTTGCTGGTATATATGGTCGTGTGTGTTATTGATTACGGTGAATCATGATCTTACCATGTATGTTAACCATTAACTGACTTACCTATTTGGTTGTCCCGTTAGACAAGTACGAATTCGATGCTGTTAACTTCATGATGGTGGCATTAAGTCATTAACTATGATTAATCACGGATGACTGGATGACCATTTTTCATTTTTGATGAAAGTTTGGACCAGATTCTGAGTGTACTTATCATATTGGGTTTTCAGTGGAAGATGCTTGGAATGAAGTATGCCCAAATGTAAAATTGAGACCTAAAAATTGTGACATAGGACAAATTATGGTATCACATAAAAAGCATATTACCCAGGGAAGTTTTTGCATATAACGTGCAAATTAGAACTCCACAGCTTTACAGTCGTTCTGAAGGAGAACCTCAGGGTGCTTTTGTTATGTTGTTCCAAATTTCACCTGCATAAAGTTTCTCTTGTAGGATAACATGGAGATCCTACATGATTCATGAATTGGAAGGGGCAGTCATCTAACACGAAGAAACTTATTCTAATATAAACGTTCCATTGCTCTGACACCTGATTACGAGTAGAGAGTTTTGCTGTAGTCAAGAAAAAGAATGCATTAACTCTATCTGTGTAAAAGATTGCACGTTCACAATTACAGCATTATTAAGCAATTCTGGTATTAAAACTATTAACTAGATAGATTGATAATTCTTGTGTTAAAACCAAGATAATAGCTAATTTCTACTTGTGAAAAGTTAAATTATCCAAAAAAAGTATCATATCCAGCTTAAAAGAAATGAAATCCTTCAAATGGAGTTCTCACAAAAGGAAATCATTTTAATATGTGAATACATGAATGTACTGAAATACATAAGTAGGAGGAAGGTAGATATCAAGAGAGTGATAATGAAATAACTATTAGTGGTGCTGGTAAAGAATGTCTCACCACTGAATCTGGAAGAATTGAAATGGTAGAGTAATAGGATAGTGTTGTTTAAATAGCATGAGCTTACCTCTTCCTTTTAATAGGGGAAAAAAAAAAAGTTTAGAAACCATATTTATAAGTAAGAGGGGCAAAAATACATTTACCCAGCCTGTCAAGAAAAACTGTCATATTCAAACAAATGGTTGTTTAGCAGAATTATATTTTTCTTGAGCGAAGCACATGTTTCTTGAATAATTCTCCTCAAAGTCAAAATGTAGATAAAAAGGTAATACATATATCACCATTTTTTATCAGATGATAATGCTTGAATTTGGGAGAACAAAATATTTTTAAGATGGCGACAGCTAGAGTCCTTAATCTTATTAATATGATGTCTAGACTTGATGTCAGTAATAAGGAATGCAGAACCAAGATTTCAGTAATGCCTATATCCCAAAATAATGGAACCCCTCTGAACCTTTATTTTCTGTTATAATGGAAATGATGTGTATCATTAGCAAATGTAACAGGAAACAGAGGACAAAAACAGTAAAAAGTATTTTCTGCTCAAATCATTGTTCGCTAAATAAAAAATATTTACATTTCATGCACAGGTTTAATTTTATAATGCATTATTTTGATGAACAGTGAAAATTGAAATTGACAATTCGTACCACTGTGATGGACCAGGTATGTAAGTCTGGTGTTCTTGATATCTTGCCCAGAGACTCTTTGGTCTGATACAATACTGCCGGGGAGGACCGGGTCCTTAATCCTTGCTGCAAAGAGATGATCCAACCGCAAGGATCAAAACAAAACTGGAGAGACACTGAATGCTATATGTTCTAGTTTAGTCATTTACATTTGTGTCTTAGGAATTACGATATTTAGGGGTATTTAGGGATGATTTTAGCTATTACATACATCCTTATAAGATTGTGGTGATTTATCTTTAGAACTCTAGTTTCATCATCTATATAGAATTCCAAAAATGTCAGAGGTGTCATCTTGCTAAGACATATTTCTGATTCAGTTATTACTAAGAGGAAGAAATATAATTAGAGTTTTAGATGTGCCAATCCCTTAAAAGACAAAGGAATTTAATCATGCTCAAAATAATCAATTCCTACAATCTTCAAATTCCCTCATCTATGATTTTATTGTTTTTACTGTCACTAGTTGTAGCACTTTGTGTTCAAGCAAATATGAAATCTGAAAGCACCATTATCATGATGTCAATGTTCTTCCCTCAAATTTAGGTACTATTTTATATTGGTTAAATACTTAAATTGATTTTTCCCCTAGAAATGGTACCCGGTATCTAAGACGATGGCTGAGAAAGCAGCATGGGAATATGCAGAAAAGCACAACTTGGATGTGGTGACCATCAACCCATCCACATGCCTTGGTCCCCTCTTGCAGCCTGGTCTCAATGCTAGCTCTGCTGTCCTCCAACAGCTCTTACAAGGTTCATGTAATTAACATTTAAATTATAACTCTCTGTTACATGCATACGTAGATTTTGGTCATGTTATTTCATTGAACAGGGTCAAAAGACACTCAGGAGTATCACTGGCTAGGCTGTGTGCATGTGTGGGATGTTGCTGCTGCTCAGGTCTTGCTCTTAGAGACGCCCAATGCATCTGGGAGGTACCTATGCACAAATGGAATATATCAGTTCAAGGACTTTGCCGAAACTGTTGCTAAGCTGTGCCCTGGGTACAATGTGCAAAGGTAACTAGCTATGACTAGCTTCTCTGTCTGAAACCACAATATCTCCCATTGATGCAGTAGGTATTTGAAAATATGAAAAGGTCAAATTATGGTATTCTAATGCAGGAAGATTGCAAATCCTCACTGGCTACTTGATCCTAATTGAGTATATTTCCTAATTTGTGTTTTAAAATTATTAAATAGATCTGCATCATTATAGTAATTCATAATTTTTACATGAAAATGGTACATTTGTTGGCATGATTGTCCTTATCGTGTGGGCAAATGAATCTTACCCCACTTTAATTCCTTTTATCTCTTTTTTTTTTTTAAAAAAAGGCTTATCATGCTCTCATAGCAGCCAGCCTGGAGCTACTAATAATCTGCTATGGCAGCGCAGCAGCAATTCCTAGGGGGTTTGTGAAAATGGAGAGATGGTATTCTTTTCCTCTGTCAGAACATTTTGGTCTGATAAGAACTTTCCAGTAAGAAGATTATAATCTTATGTAAGATTGGGGATCATTTTGGAATTACAATATACTGAAAGAATGTGGATTTGGATAGCTTTGGCCAGTATAAGTGTAAGGTCCAGTTATCCATATCTACTTGTGAAGACATTGGCTGGAACCCTCCGGTGGCAAGCAGTGGTAATATTGCTCTATTATGAGCTGGGTGTCACGAGGTCGAAACACAGAAATAGCCTCTCCACAAGCAGGGTAAAATTGCATACATCTGACCCTTCTCAGACATGCAGTGGTGGGGCCTCGTGCACTGGGGATGTCCCTATGGTGGCAAGCAAAAATTCTGCTTCGCATATCTGTCACCTCCTTGCCCCTCCATGATTGTCCATGTTTTTAGCCAGAATGGTGGACATCCTTTCTGAACTTCGGTTAGTTCTTGGGGTTAAAGAAGCAAGTGGCAGATAGGGGTGACATTCTTCTTCGATGGGGCCATAGTTAGTTATATCTGAGATAATAAAGACATCTTGTTTGCTTAGCCGTTGCGCATGGTCCATAAGCTTCTTTTTCTCCATTTATTGTCTATTTTTTGACAATAGTGTGAATGTACAAATTTTGAGTTTTGCAGATTTGTCATCTATGCTAGTATCTTGAAGGGTTTGTATTGCAAGCCTTGACCAATGGTGTTATAAAAATATATAATAGCCAGAATAAATTAAAGCTCTGAATTTATTAAATCTTTAATTTGTTGAAGATTAGATCAACCACAACTTCCCAGTTATCCATTTGACATACAAATTTCTATTGATGTTTCAAATCATTTAATTCCATTTTTGTGGAAGTAGTTTATGAAGTATATAAGGGCAAACATTATGACCTATATATGTAAATACTAGCAATTACATACTACTCAATATTGCATTTATTTCACAAAGAAGCACTTTCAAAGTATTAGGAATAACATGCTCCATATTTCTTGTTTTTTTCCTTTTTAAAACTAATATTCAGTTAAGTAGGATGCAAAATGTTGGTGGCTTATCGTGGTCATATTAAATTCTTAAAATTTGCAACTATAGCTATGTTTGCCAACTGGCAATTGTCTATATGAAGAGAATTGAAATGAATCCTATGCTTGCTTATTTATTCATTTTGAGGATGACCATAAGCTTTGATTGCAAATGTCATGTTGAAGTCAAATTTCTTTTTGTTGCATAACGCGATCTCATTGTTGCACTTCAACATGCAGCCACTTATCTTGCCTGGTCAGGTAAGCACTAGGATTTTCAGCCTTGACTTTAGACAGTGAAATCCTTCTGATCTCATCCCAAGTTATTGGTTTTCCTTCTATGTTTCAGCTTTTATAAATCCAAAATGAGAAGCTGCAGCGATAAGAGCGGTTGCAGCTGACATTATTTAATTAGATCTCACATTGGAATTTTACCCACATCAACGTTTAAGGATGATATGCATCATTTATCTTCTCTTACACAATTATATATTTTGTATCCCGAACTGGCATATAATTGCCTCTGTTCTTTCTTGCTCATGCTTTATCAAGATTTCTTGCAGTACTCTTTTTTAATGATCGATCGAGATCTTAAATTGAGTCCGATGTTTGTTTTTGCCCCCTACAATTTGCTTACAAACAACTGGATCCACCCTACTGTGATCTGGCAACTTATGCGCATGAACTTGGGTTCATGTTTTATCCAAGAGCCAGCTTGTCCTGTCCACAGTGCAATGTATGCAGCCTCTAAGATATGTTCTAGATTGTCTTGAATCTGGATTGTTTATCCTTCCATGCTTCAGATAATTTTATACTTTCCACTCAGGAAGCATTACCATCAGTTTGCATTATTTAGTATTTCTTTATGCCAGTTGCTGACACCGTTGTTCAACAGTTTTACTGAAGAAACTCAACCGGGACTTGTGGCATGCAAAGATGCAGCAAAGAAGCTGATTGATCTCGGCCTGGTCTTCACACCAATAGAAGAGGCAATCAAAGACGCTGAGGCAAGCCTGAAAGCCAAAGGCTTCCTGGTTCAGCATCAGCTACAAATTTAATATAAGTCATCTCTATATTAAGATCGAGATTCACTATGTTTATCAGCTAATAAATGTTGTAAATGTCCAATAAAGTCCTTTCTTCGTAATATTTTTTTCATTATGTCTCTAACCTTTATGTAAGATCTGGTACCTTCTCAATAAATTCTTTTCACTAAACAGTGAAATCCTTTTTCTGTGCAATGGAGATATATTCCATGTTTCATATGCTGCGGAATGCCATAAATGTTCTATAAAGTAGGGTGGTCACTCTCTCAGTTCAGCTCTCAATCTTTCAACTGTTTGGGCATCTTAGATCACCAGTCCCATTAAAGCTCAATGTAATAGCTTCAGAAGTAAAAGCTTCCAAAGAGTACTGAACTTGGCATCCACTTTCTGGTTATCCTTTTACCAATCACTTCCCACAAGAAACCACATTTTAAAGAAATGCTAGGTAGATCCCATCATCAAAACCCTCCAGCATACTTTAAGCGATGAGGTATTGGGTATGGGTGATCAGTGAAGGAAACACGTGGCCCCACGGCACGTTCCGATCGAATGAGCTGTGGGGTCCGATGATCGTGGGGCCCTGTCTGACATGGCAGCCTCGGAAGCCACTATGTGGTGGGGTCATATGCCTGTTCTGAGGTGGCTTTGTGCCCCTCAAAGCAGGCAGAAGTCTAAAAAAACATCAGCTATGCCCTTAGTTCATCTTCCTCCTGCTCTCCATCTCATTCTTTTCTTCCAGTTCTCATCAACATCATGTGCTTCTACCTCCTCTTCTTTAAAGAAAGAATCTTCTTTAATGTGTGAGTGAGAGAGAGCACGTGCAGGTCCAATCATGGAGGTTCTTCTACTGGCATTGCATGTGATCCAATCACTGCAAGCCCACTCCCATCCCCTTCCTTGCCTCCACCTCTTCCTTTCAAATTCCCCATATATCAACCACTCTCTTCCTTGACCCTCTTAAAGCAAATGACACAATGAGCACTTCCTCAACTACTACCACTACAGCTTCTGGCTCTTGGTGACAATCTAGCACTCTTCCTTTTAAGATTTACTGGTCCTTTGTGCTCTATATTCTTACATTTCTCTTCTTCTGTATTGCTGCTTGCTTTGTTTGCAGGTCTGTTAGCGAGGATTCATTGAGAAGGTATGTATCATTTGCAAGCGAGAGCTGCATTCAAGAGCTGCTATCTGCGTCGGACTCGAGCAGGACTGAAGGTGGCGATGGATGGAAAGTGTTGGCATTTGAAAATGGTGTCGAGATATCGAAGAGGTGCTCGGGCTCGCCGCATGTCTTCCGTAGCCGGTGGCTGCTTCGTTCGGTCTCGTCGCAACAGTTCATCACCGTCGCCAATGCCATCGACGCTGCTAAGGTGATTTACACACTTGGTTGTGGTTTCTAATGCTTGTTATGAATTGAAACACTTCTCTGGTCTTTTTCCTCACTTTTCTTACTATCTTTGATGCTTTAAAGGAGAAAAAAAAGAAGGAAAGGTAAACTTCTAGCAATCTAATTTACAATGGACGCTACTTTAGAAGTCGTTATGATATAGGATTTGAGCCGTACAACGTCATAAAGTTTTGAGCAGTTGGATACCACCCAAGATTTGATGCCATTCAACTACAAAAATTTGTTGATAGCGTGCTTCTTGTCAGCCAAACGACATTATATGAACTGGAGGATGACAGCAGCAACAAAAACTATAGAAGGAAGGGCAACAAAATCATTTACTACTTTGGAAATTGGTGCCGGAAAGCACTGTTTTTGAGAAGAAACATAGGAGAAACACCTTCGAATCAACGAACAACGCTTCTTGGACTCTTGGCATGGGACACGTGGCAATACTCTGCTTGTCATGCCGCATCCAGGAATACTAATAAGTGTAGGAGCATGAAGGGTCACATGTGGACTCGCATATGCTTTGCCAGAAAAATAAAAATCCAAGCAGATACTTGGTAGATGAGAAACAAAATGGATACATAAATATGGATGTTTATGTTCTAGACGATAGTGGATAAGTGATTTCTTTGTGTTTTTTAATTAATTGTAGTGTTTCCTATTTTTCAGAAGCTATTTTCTATCCCTTCTGTTGTTGACTTCTGATAGATTAATTAGCTTGTATTGGTTGGTCTTTTCTTTTGTCTTATTTCCCTTCCTTTCTCCTAATGCACTATTATCTTTTTGTATCATATATATATATTATCTTGTGTTGCAAGTTTCTGACTGTTTCCTCCTTTTCTTTTTCTTTTGTTTTTTTTTTAAAGCTGCCTCCACCTTTTTACGGATTCCAAAATTATACTTAGCCTAAACTATCTTCTTGCTTACCATATTACCGTTTAGAATCATCACTAGCATACTGCTTCCAGTCACTGAAACATATAGTAGTTTAAAACAACAATATGAATATTCACGTTATTGTTAAGTTGTTAGACTCAAATGAAAAATGGTTTGACGTTTCAACTCAAACATGCTTGTTATATTCATAACATTTCTTTTTGATCGAATGTAACTGCATTCTAAAATTCTAATTTATCAGTGGAGAAATTTATATAAAACGTATTTATTCATCCAAGTTGGCAGTTGCTAGGAGTATTTACATTAACATTAGGGCTATATTTCTGTACCAGCAATGGGATCCTGATCTAGTGGAAGCTAAATATATAAAGGACCTTAGCGATAATCTCAGCATTATTCGCCTAAGGTTCGGTGATGCCTCGAAACCACTCTTCAAGAACAGAGAATTTATAGTTTACGAGCGACGCGAGACCATGGATGATGGAACTCTTGTAAGTATACTCTTAAAACTTCCCAATGCTGAAACCAATGTTCTTCCTGATTGGCTTGCTCAATGTAAGTAAACAAGAAACTTGTTGGTTTTGGTTTAGGTGGTTGCTGTGGCATCTCTACCGAAGGAGATTGCTGCAGGATTGCAGCCTAAGAAGAACAACTCCATTCGAGGGCTATTGCTGCAGTCTGGATGGGTGGTTGAGAAGCTTGAGGATGACTCTTGCATGGTGACTTACGTTGTTCAGGTAATAATTATTTTAAAGTATTTTTCATGCAACTAAGTGTTTTCTAAGAAACTGATTGGTTAACAAAACTGATGTGAAAGGCTTGAAATGGGAAACATCCAAAAATACGAAAAAACTTGTATGCAAGAAATAAGCATATGGATTTTAGTGGCTTAGGATTTGGGAATTAGAATTTTGAATAGAACCTGATCACAAGTTAAAACGGGTCTATAATTTACAGCCTTCCGTCTATCAGGTTTAGTTGGGGTGAAATCCCACTGGGCCACTTTTGCATTTAGCATATAGTCATAAGAATCATACTATCACTTTTTAAATGTCATGTAACAGTTTAACCTTGCAGACAACTTATATGACATATTATGACAAAATTATGCATTTTGCTGTGAGCATACGTGGGTGTTTCAGAAAAATTGCAGCATTTGATGTTCCCGTAGGTCAATCTACTTGGTCCGGTTCGATCACAAAACCTGCATCACAAATAGGGTTAGACTTGTCGAGCTCGGCCCTATTGAATTTATTTGGCTGGACTGTATCCCAAAGTAGTTTAAGTTTGAAGTACTTCAATGTCTTTGGATCAAGTCAGATCTCTCTGAAACTATTCATCATGGGTCAGATCCAGGAGAGACCTGACTCCAGCTGCAATAATCACATTTCCCAGTTCCATTCCAAGTTTTATTTGTTAATCTTATCAGGACTGCCTTATGATGTTGATGAGGAGCTACTTCTCCTTCTAGTTATGGAGAAAGAAGTCTCATCTTTTTATTTTGGTTGTTGTCATCTTGCAGTTAGATCCGGCTGGATGGTTGCCCAAATGTTTTGTAAACAGACTCAACACGAAGCTGGTTATGATCATCGAAAATCTTCAAAAATTAGCTCAAACATGTCCTATGAATGATGCAATGTGAGTACATTACTAGAGAAGAGAAAAAAGGTGCAAAAATAATATGTATGTAACTAAATATACATATAAGATGGTAATGAAAACAGCCTATTCTTTGTCTCATACTTGTATTTACCCTTTTATCATCCAAGAATGAATCAATGATATACAGAGGTTATTCTGAAAGAAATTCTCATCCTCAGCTGCTATCTAAAATATACTTTCCATATAAGATGATGACTCTCACTTTTGAAGCTATCACAATGGTGTTTTTCTCTCCTTTTAGGCCGTGTCTCTCTTCCCCTAAACCATCCAAACCCTAGTTCCTCAGATATCTCAACTAGGTTCTGATATTTCAGGAACTACCTTGGTTGTTGGTCCTACAATGCCTTCTTGAAGTTGTTGATTTTGGATGCCTGTAATTTCAACATCATTCTGCAGTACCATGGTGCTCAAATACAAAGGCCGGAGATGATCGATGGCACAGTAAACTTCGACATTCCTATCCGGACTCATGCTACCTGAGAAATTTGTCTTGCTGCAAACCCTGCAACCAAAAATTTGCATGTCAGAAAAATCAACTATTACACGAACGATGCAGGAAATAAGACAAGGACCTGCCAAAAGGTGCAACCTTTTACCTACCATTTCAAAATTATCCTCAACTTTCTTAGAGTGAAGAGTCGTGGAAACCTTATTTGGCTCGAAGAAAGGGGGAAGGGTGTTTATGTAGGCCAAAAAGATAATACCTTTACACCAAGTCCATTGAAACAATAAACAAACATGTTCCAGTCCCACATTGCATATTTCAAAACAATTTGGTTGTTGGCATGCATATTCTGAAAAGGAATTTGGATTCCTTGTTGCACATTCCGGACTGATTTCCCATTATTCTGAGATAACAGAATTCACTACATTGGAAAGTGAAAAAGAAATTCCATCAATACAAAACCCTTGGGCCACCTTTGCCACTGGCTGAATTAGTTGGTGTATTTTGATATAACACTCAAGCCGAGTTTCTCAGACCACTACAACAATCAGACTGTACACCAAAAACTCATAAATGTTTATACAACCAGTCCCCGGAAATAAAGTTTTTCATATAATGGTGGAAGGAATAATACCGAAATAAACACCTCACCACTGCTGAAGCTAATGATGGCATCAATAATACAAAGGGTAAAATGCTGTGTATCAGTTTGGCTTGACAACTCCAGACTGAATGATAGCCTGACGACATTTGACCTCTACTAAAGGACCATCAGCTCATCTTATAAGCCCAACCATGCTCATTCAGATACACTTGCACAGCTTGCTTGATGGCCAGATTTGGTACCAATTGGTGTTGTTCAAGTGGCTCCCTTGTGAGTGGGTCAAACTTGCCTACCTACACTCGAGGCTTACGATGCATAAATATGCAGAAGGCGATAACATAGACAATGGCAAATTTACAACAAGAAAGAATGAAATACCTGCTTAAGATGTTCAAGAAGCACTGCCCTTTCATAGGTAACACCACTTGGTGTGATAACAGGATCCCGGAAGATATCAAGTGTAATCTTACAGCACAGGTAGTCAGGCACCTATAATATTGAGCATAGCAAATATTATTTGTCCAAAGGATGATCCATATGTAGGGATCATGAGAGTGAGTTCTCACCTGTGTCGGTGTGTCTGCTAGTGCAGCTTTACTAAACACCTCCTTTAGGAGTTCAAGTTGTGCAGAGTGATCATTTGCAGCATCTTCAGAGGCATCTTCAGCTAGGGAATCACCCAGAAAATGATACTCTGCCAAAGCTTTCTCACAGGTTTCCCTGATTTGTCAGCGCATGTTTTGGTGAGATTAAGTCTATAATAGGTCTTGATGTCTGCATTGCCTCATAAAATAAAGATAAGAAATGGAAATATGGAAACAGGCAATGATAAGATGTCACCTACTTCAAATTTTGCAGCCTCCATGAACGCTTGCTGGATGAATGTTCCCATTCCATGTATTTGCTTTGGCAAGACTCTGCCAAATCTCCTCCACCATACAGCCCACAGGGTTTGTCCCTCTCCCAAGATCAAAAGCCTGTTTTAGTAGGTTTAGGGATGAGTTACTTAAGATTCAAGAGTAGCTCAAACATAACTGAAATATGATACCACAGCACGCATTTAAGTTGAAGTTGGGATGGCACAACATGATTAGAACAAAACTAAACCCAACAGGACTTTGTGCATGGATATGCTGTCTCGAGATTGATAATTGGTCTATTTTAATGCAAAAAGATCAGAGTGTTAGTATGATTTTACAATGGCATGATCCAAAAGGATTACACTTTTGTTATCCTACAATAATAAATCCCATATCACAAAGCAGCAGTGACTATTAACCTTAATCCACCCATCAGGCATCTCACCAGCCATTTCTCCAAGTGACAATAGAAAAATTTCCAATAAATTTTAATGGTAAATATGAGATTTTTTTTCCAAAAAAGCAATTATTTACTGTGATCAAGTGTGAAGCATCATCACAATACAGTAAATGGATCAACACAATACAGACACACTACTATGGCATATATTGTTCTTTTAAAAAGGAACAATATTTAGGGAAGGACAAAAGTAACATATATTTTCTAATATATCTAATAACCGGTAATACATTCTGAACATATTTTTTTCAGTTTCTTACTACAGATATAGGTTTCTCCACTTATTTCAGAAAGATGCTCTTTCTTGTCATATGTGATATCATTTAAAAAGTATGAATATGCAGCACGATTTAAATCAGTAATCAATATCTATAAGATATAGATATGGCTATTCTAAGGTAGCATCGATACTTCAAATTCATCATCACAGGAACATGAAGAACAAAAAAAAAAAAACTTACAGAACCCTATATACAAAGCCAACTTGATTGTTGGGCCAAGCAAAAGAAGAAAAATTATATGAACTTGACTTAATAATGTGATATAAATGCAGAATGAAGAGAGGACGGACTACAGTGGTTATTACAAGTACCAACCTTCTCCAATTCTTTGACTCCCCAGCATATTCTTGCCTTTCTAGTAATGCAAGCCCTAGCATATAGTGAGCCTTCAAATTTAACAGAAAATTATGGTCAGCTATGTACACAAGGTATAGCAAATCTTCTAAACAAATCAGGACATAAATATGGGAAAAGAAATTTAATTAGCATGCAAGAAACAACATTCTATCATATTCATTAAGTTGGAAATCACAAATATAGGTGACAACAAATTGTGGTTTTATCGTTGTTGAAAAGACATGGCAGATGCTACATCGCAATGTTTGCCATAGCCGAGGCACAAAACAGTAAAGGGAACAAGGAGGAACTATACCTCATCCAGAGATTTGGATCAGACCATGATATGGTATGATACTGTTAAAGCACAGGACTGTTAGAGAACTGTACTGACTGATGATATGCAGAGATTTGGATCTGACCATAATATGGTACAATACTGTTAAAGCATAGACCTGTTACAGAACTGTACTGATGTATGATATGCAAAGTTACATTATTACTCATTTATTTCAATATTTCAAGATTTTAGCAATTTTCTTGTTCTTCATTTGATTAAAGTGCAAGTAACAGAATGGTTCTGCTTGATTAGGGCCGTTACGGACCGGCTCGGCTCATATACCAAACCAAACCTTGGTATTGTACTGGTAACTTACCTTTGCAGTAAGGTAGGGTCAATGCAGGGTGGTACAGGAGACCTTAACAGATCCGATTTACATTTAAGCAAAATAGGCAATCACTGAGCGACAATTACAATTAGTAGGGCAGCGATCAATGGGGAACACTCACACCATGTAACAATATACAATTGCAAAAAGAAAAAAAAGGGCCTGAAATCCAGCTTTAAAACATAAATTTAGCTTATCAACTAACATGCATATAAATAGTGAGGTTGCACCTACCTTAATAGAATCCTTGTCAAGTTCGAGAGCTTTTTTGCAATCCTCTTCAACTTTTGTCCACTCCCTAAAAGCAACATAGTGCAAAACCCATCAAAATAATGAATAGAAATTACCGAAAAGGAGAACAAGATATTTATATTGCTTTTACACACTTCCGCTTCTGATAGCAGAGTGCCCGGTTTGTCCAATACACCGCGATGTTTGGGCACAAAGTAATTGCCTGAAAACCCAATAATTGAATGAAGAAACAACGAGATATCAAAGAAACAAAACAGGTTAGTAGGAATAAAGAAAGACAGAACTTTAGAAGGACTTTAGAAGAAGCAATTACATCAAGAATTCCATGTGGGGAGAAAAATAGTATATTAATAATCAAGACTAAAGTATCAGGAAGAAAAATGTCATTTGACTTATAAACTAACAGAATTCAAGGGTTTGATTCTATTTGAGGTGGAGAGTGAACCAAACAGAAGAAAAAGGAGGGCTCAAGACCATTTGAATCAAATCGAAAGACAGTAGTGGAATCAAGAAATTAATCATTAGAATTCTAGAAGAGAAAAGGAAAGAAGTGACAAAGGTTTACAGATACTCTGTGCAGGCATTGATGCATTTTTCTTGAAGAAGGCATTGCCATCAAGCCTCCAAAACTTAGCTTTCTCGGTGGCACTTGCCGGCACCAATGCCATCACACCCCTGCGCACCCCCCCCCCCAACCAACCTTCTCCTTTCTCTCTTCCACTTGTCTTCTCCCTTCTAAAAGGTAGGAAAGGAGTGCAGAAGAGACCATCTATATTTCCCAACTTCCTTTTTCAGGGTTTTTGATTCTATCCTTCTTTCTATTCTTGTTGAAACTTCCAAAGCAAAAAGGAATTAAGAATAGAGGGCCAGGGGAGAGTGGGGAAGGGTGGGGAGGCGTGTAGAAGGCCAAAGAATAAGGAAATGAAAGTTAGGGTTTTAACTAGTACAATTAACAACAAATTGTGAACATTCCAAGGCTTCTAACATTAAATACACTAGTATTGATGGCTGTGATTTCCTGTGTAAACATTTGTCATTATTTATGCAATTTGGAACATACACTCCCACTTCTTTTGCAAGATCCACTTACCTCTTCTGACACTCCCATAGAGTATGAACTGAACAATATGTTCCTTGTGAAAATGGGAGTAGCTTTAAGATGGGGAGTGTGATGGCGCTATGGAGACACCACATGAAGCTAGTTTCAAGATCTAGCATTATATGATAGTATACCATATACCGTACTTTCAACATCTACAAAGTTTTCGCCCCATGCAGTGCATGTCAGAGGAGTATCGGCAGTTTGACTTATTTGATAAAAGATTTTTCTATTTTTATTTGATTATGTACCATGTAAATGCACGTCTACTTTTGCTGGTAAATCTCTCTTGCTCATCTATTACAATGGGAGGAATTGAACCATGATGAGGTATATTTATTGGTATTGATAGTACATATGCAGGTGTGAGGTGTGGAGAGCAAATATGACCTGAATAACTAGGCAAAAATCATATACAGCATTTGCAGATCATACCAATGGGTTGATGTGTGCATATGCACACGCTAGCACTAGAACTAGCCAATGTTGATCCAAAGTAGGGGATATTTGGTGGGTTGTGAATCCTTCAACATACAATAAATATTAAATATTTTGATATTAATTTGTGTCCAGTGTTGAATAGAAACTATAAACAGGAACTGCTAAAGAGGAAAGTATTCATATCATGGATACCCATGATCCCATCAACCAATGCAATGATTATGTATCAGATTTTTTTTTTTCTTAAATAGACTTTTTCAAAGTCTTTGTTGTGCTCCACTTGATGGTATGTACATGCACGCACACACACATATAGAGAAAGAGAGCGGTAGTAGGACATAGTTACTAAATAGATACTGCATTTACAAGGAGAATCACAACCAGTCTTTCTATAGCTTCACCTTAAACTCTTGCATTACATATATGGATAACTCTAACTCTTTCAAGAAGTGCATGTAGCATAAAATGCAATCTTAATAATGTAGATAAAAGTTTGTTTGCAATGCAGTTTAGCTTTTATGGCACTTTTACATTGCCCCTAGGAATTAATTAAATTAGATACTTATTACTTCCCAAAGGGCTCAGATGTCCTACAACTACAAGTAAAGACCAAAAACAATAAGCATGTACTTTATACCATAAATTAATAGATACAAGCAGCATGAATTAATGCTGAATATAACCTCATAAAACCTTCGAATTGTAAACAAATCGCTTGCTCTTCTAAATATCCTGCAAAATTTTAATAAATACAGCTGTTTGTTTAAAATCTTCCAACTTTCATGAATATTCATCTAGCTCTCTATTTGTTATAAAGCATGCATTTGAATGACTAAGGGTGGTGTAAGGCTAGCTAACCCTAAACTAGAAACAAGATATGAGTAATTATCAACATGACTAAGTGATTGTATCATCCCTACCCCCAACTCGCCCGACTCAACCAATTCCTAGACTCAGCCCCGACTCAATCAAGCCAGCCGAAATGATTTAGTGGCAGACTCGCCGGTTGGTAACAGAAGCCACTAACCAAGTGAGACCCTTGCTCGAACTATTGGGATGATCAAGGTCCTCTCCACGCTCATAATGGGTGCAAAACCTTAGGTTGTGGCCACGTGCGATGGCTAGTGCAGGTAGGCGGTAATGCCCAAGACCCCTTTTCTCCCCTTCTTCTTTCTTCCTCCACCACTTAAATCTCTCCCAAATCTCTCAAAGCAAGATCAGCAGTACGATCTTGAATCATCCGGTGCGGGGTGTACTAATTGTATCAGAGGTGGACTGAGATGGTTCTAGCCTTCACATCAAGAACCAGCGAGGGAGGAGAAGAGTGAGAAAGAAGAAGAAGGAAGAGAGAGAGAGAGAGAGGAGGGAGGGAGGAGATGATAGTGAAGAGAGAGAGAGCGGAGGAAGGCGGAGAGACTAGAGAGGGCTTTCAAATCCCTCTCTCCTCCATGGTGCTGGAACAGGGGCAGAGCCCTTGTTTTGAACAAAATAGGGGCTTCGGCCTCTTTATTTTTTGTTCTTGAAATTTCTAAGTGAAATTGACAGCTATTGCTAGCTTCTTATTAATTTTTTTGAAATCTAAGTATTTTGAACATAATGTTGGTATGCATACTTCTATAAAATTTATTCTATGTTGACAAGGTATTTTATTCATAGATGGAAGTTTTTATACCATAGAAAATAGTTCTTTTATATGTATAATATGCTTGATCCAACTAGAGGTAAAAGGTGACTTACTGAGTCCTAGCTTACTAATCTCTTTTCTATTTTTTTGGATTCTGAGTAGTAGTTTGGACGGTATTCATGGGCTGAGCAGAAAGAAATTAGGGTTTAGTTGAATTTCTATGTGTCTTGTTTAAATAAATGAACCAATAAGGCATTTGTAAGATTTTCATTGTTTCATGAGACTATTTGAATAATTTGAATTATTATGCTAAATTTAATGTTACTGCCATTGTACAAATGGCTGAATTTTGATATATTAAATGTATGTAAAAGGGCAGGCCTTGCAAATTCTATAGGGATAAAACCCTTTGAATGTGTGGCCATCTGCCACGTACACAGCTCGTGCACTTGTGTTGAGGCATGACAATGATAGAAAATCACTAAATTTCTAGATATTTGTATATAAGTTACAAAAACAGAGGCTTTTGTACATGCGATATGATGAACTTTCTTGTCTCTGATCACTTTTCAACAAATACTTTCATTCATTCATTCAATCACTATTATTTATCCTCATTGTCATTTACTTTTCTTTTCGACTGTAGGTTTTCCTTCATTTCCTTATTTAGAAGAAGCCTTGCAGCTTGCCCATGTTTTCTGGGACTCCAAGGGAAGGGTCATGAACTTTTGAATAGTCGTAGGGAGATTTAAAGGAAAGATTGCTCATTCAATAAAACATTAATGCACTAATTAATTAGGAAATTAAAGCCAGAAGAAACCAATTTGGGTACCCCAATCTCAACCCCTCCAGCCCCCACCTTGAATCCAGACTTGCCTATCCCCCTCTAGAATTGTTGCATCGACTATAGATTAGTTGGAATGGAACAACCTAGAGAGTGCAACTTCTATAACTACAGGCAGAAAACAAGAATCCAGGTTTGACACCATAAAGACTTAAAATGATAAAGTGTTAATTAACCTGCTGGGGAATAGCTGTTTCTATGTCTCCTGATCCAATTCCTAGAATACAGAATCATATGTTGAGAATTCATGCATTAAATTTTTTTAAAAGAGGCACAAAAAAAAAATCAAGAAACAACGAAACATCAGAGAAATAGAACAAGGCAACAGGGAACAATAAAGATAGAAACTTTAGAAGAAAAACAAGATCAAGAACTCGATTTGGAAAGAACATAGCATCTGATGCTAAGACCATGATTTGAATCGTCACGTTCCAAGAACAAGGGATTGACTCCCTGACTTGACCCAAGACCATCTAAGTCGAATCAAAACGCCGTTTGAGAGGAACCAAGAACTGAATCACCAAAACTGGCAGAGAGAAGGAAGAAGCGGCTGGGGAATGGGGAATACCTCGGTGTAGGCGTCGATGGCGGCGCCGATGCGCTCCTTCTTGAAGGCGGCGTTGCCTTCGAGTTTCCGGAGCTCCGCTTGCTTGGCGACGCTCGCCGGCACCGGTCTCAGCTCCATCTCCCTTCTTCCTCTTCTCCTTCCTTCTCTCCTCTACTCGTCTTCTCTTCTTCTCTTCTTCTCGGAGGAACAGTGGTCGAAATTTTGGAAGGTAGAACAGAATTGAGAAAAGAGGAGAAATGGAGAGGGAAAAGTGTTTCCTCTTCTCGCAATCGAGCGAGGACGGTTTTGAGTCACGTCCGGCACATATAAAGCGGAGATGGAGCACGTGCCATGCACGTGTTTGTTCAACAGAGCTGCCACCTTGATGAATGGCCACGATCCGCTATGATAGATTTCATTATATGATCCGCAATTTTTTGTTATTTTTTATGTTCTTTGTAATTTTTTGGGCGAATAATATGAAGTATGTTTAAAAAAGAAATACATATAAATGAAAAGAGAAGCATGGATTTCATTCTTAAATTAAAAAAAGTGCAACCACATTAGGAGGTCTATCATGCAGCACACTCGCAATAGTATTACACACACGCACGCACGCACACGCACACATACGTACACACACAATTTTTGCGGAGTTATTCATTAGCTGCATGGACTTCGATATTAATATATTCAGATACCATTAAAGTTTATTATTTAATATTCAATATTTATTAATGATGCTCATATTAATTTGCTCAATCATTATTAAAATTTATTATTTAATATTTAATAAAATTTAGCTACTAAATCCTTATGATTATTATGATATGTGATATTATAATATTATATTTTTTAAAAGTTGGAAAAGATAGAGAAAAATGCATTCCTCGTGCATCATAAAAGATCAGTCTTAATAATATTGATATTAATGATAAGAATTTCTATATAGAGTTCAGCTTGTGCAACATTCTATATTCATCAAATGAACAATGATAATTTCTACTTGACCATTATTAAAGTTTATACAAATTAGAATATTGAAGCTTTCTATTTTTAAGTTTCTTGTCATATTGCACTTCAAGAACAATTGTAAAGAGAAGAAAAAAATTATATTATGAATTCCGTGTAACACACCAATTGTATGCTAGTTTAACATATATATTTAAAATAGATGTTCTACTCGCATAGAGCTCTTTATTCACCATATGGACATTCATATTAATAATATCAATAGAGCTTCTTATTTAAATAATATAACTAGTCCAAGATCCGCATGTTGTATGGAGCCGGATATATAAAATAATTTTTAAGATATTATTGTCCTATTTTTTAGATATTGCTATGTTCTTATTATTATTCGAATTATTATTAATAATAAATTAATATTTAAATAATATTTTATTATTATTTTAAAA
>KE504742.1:842443-856180 GCA_000441515.1 Elaeis oleifera
ATATATATATATATATATATATATATATATATATATGATAAGTAGTACTCTTGTTTAATACAATGTTAAATTTTCATTAATACTACTAAATTAATAAATTATTAATAAAATTATTAATAAACATACTTGCTTTATATATGCTGATATTAATAAAAATATTTTTCATTAATAATATACCCTGTACATATCCCATGTAGTTTGTTTGATTGCACTAAAACCTTATTAATTCTTTTATAATTTTATGATCATAATCTTATTTAAAAGTCATGATCTCACTAAATTGTATTTAAATATCTCTTAGATGCAATACTTATCTATTTCTTATTTCACATAGTTTTGATCAGTATCTTATTATTTTATTATAATATATTATTTCTATATATCAATTAATATACATACACTAGTAAAATTTTGAATATTGATAGCGTATCATAATATTAATATCAAAATTTATTTATAAATAATTAGTCTCTTACATATGTTATATTCTTTTTATTATTTTATCTATTCTATTACATCTATTTATTTATTTAGAAATAATTAGGCCATCATTAAAGTTGTTTTTTCTTGGTAGAAATTCAAAGTATATTAATATTTAATAGGGAGTCAGAGAAATTTATAAGGAGAACAAACCAAAACAGTGGGCCACAGACAGCTGTTTGGCCCAAACAACAACAAAAGATCCCCATACTGAGACATGAAATGGGTAAAGTTGTACAAAAGCAAAGTTCCCCATGACAATACAACACAGGCAAACAGACTCAAACCCAAAAATGGAAAGAGAGGAAACACAAAATAGTACAACAAGCTAACTAAGTATATGAAGTTGCAATTGCATAACCACCCTGTGCTCCAGAAAGCAAAGAACCGAAAAGCAGATAAAAAATTGAAGGATAGATCAGCATTGCAGCACTTTGTTGTAAACCAGTCAGGAACTAAATAACTCGTAAGGCTTTATAGATAATATAGCATTTGCTATGTTGAAGGAGAACACCTCATGAAGTAGTAGTTTCAGAAATCTGTAACTGAAAAGAAGTCCCAAACTCTCGTAGTTAAATAGTAATGAAGGGGCAGTGAAAACAATAATTAGTAATACAAAAGATTGCTGATGTCCGACGCAGGCTGTAGAACATTTGCTGTAACAGATTGCATAAGAACGGAATTGAATAGCAAACTGTTTGTTGTTTGATATATAATAGATATTAATGATATCAGTATTAATACGCTCGGTTATCATTAAAAATTTATAATTTAATATGCAACAAAAAGTTTAGCTATTGAAACCTTTTATTTATTATACTTTGTTATATTATCATATTATATTACAAAAATAATTGGAAGAAGAGGAAAAATATGTGCCATGCATCGTGCGGGACCAATATTAATGATGTTGGTATTGATAATGAGAGTTTAGCATGGGGTCTCAGCTTATACGGAGTTCTTCATTAGCTATATGGACGCTTGTACTAATAACTAGAGTTTTTGCTCAGGATATTAGGAAATCTTTTTATCTATGCTGCAAGCATTCCCTTAAAGTAATTTTAAAGCATGTTTCAGCATAAAGTTCCCATCTCACAATTTGACTAGGATTACAAACTATAAGTTGTACTCAAGATGCAGGTTTTGCCGGTGGATGAAGCCAACTTGCAAATAAGCACCAAGTTTCAGGAAAGTAAGGTTCACATATTGAAAAGACCTTTTGGTAGGGCATGCCTTAGATTGATTATCATGAACGTCACACCCATACAAAACATAACATGGCTGTACTACCATGGGTAACACTTATAATAATACGAAGCCTAACCGAAAGCAGGAAAGAGAGCAGGAACGGAAGGATCAATTGCAAGCTGCGAGGGAGGTTTGGATTCATAGATGGGCAGAATCAGTTCTTCTCTTTGCGGGTGGATGCCCAGAGGGAGCTGCTAATTAAAGCAATTGACACCGGTTAATCAATAGTAGTGATATCCACATCCCTGTCCCCTTCAACTACTATGCATCATGCTTTTCGAAGCAAGGAAGTGAGAGCACCAGGAAGAGCAAAAACGATTTATATATGTAAGGATTGTGCAGACATATGTTTAGTCCCACATTAACTATTTATTGCATAGGTTTTAGGTAAAGTCAAATAATATCTTCACTAGTTTTTTTAAATGAAATCTATTTAACTTGTAACAAATAGTATTAGAGCGAAGCAGGCTCATAGTATATATGGACCAGAGGATACTATTGCACGGGTCCACAGACTCATTTTGGGTTGATCATGAAGCTAATATGATATTTATGACTGGATTTGGACCTTTATCCTAATAAGAGTGCTAGAACTTAAATGGAAAAATATATGAAGATCCGCATGTGCTCGGACGTCAAATATTGGCCTGATTTTTCTCTGAAGATTTGAATCTTTTAATCTTTCTACTGCTCTTTTGTTCATAATTTCTATTGCTTTGTTAGGGTTCTATTTTGAGTATGTTTGAGGCTGTATTATGTCGACCAATTTAACCATTGGTTCAGGTTGCCGGGTTGTATTTGTTGTTCTTTCAAAGATGAAAGCTTTATTATTATTATCGTTTCTTTTAACAATCAAAACAGATTATAGCTTTGAGCTTTGGTATATAATATTCTGAGAGCTGGAGCTTCATGAGCACCAATAATCTCATTGATATAATTTATTTATTGCTGTTGATTCATTTGTTTACTACTACTCCTAAGCAATTTTTTCCCCAATTAGTGTCTTTCAACAATGAAAACAAACCAATTGCCTGTCTAAAGTCAATCTGTTTTGTCCCCGTAGTACAAGACTTCCATAACATTATGCTGCCAAATCTGTGCAAAAGCAGTGACCCTAGAAATGTCATGAGTAGCCATTTTCACAGTACTTTGTATGCATGTAGATTCCTTTTAGACATGTAAAAACATATATTCACAAGCTAGATCCGAGCCCAAAACTTTATTTTTCAGGAAATGTCAATGCTTGTTTTCTTCAGAGTATTCCTTGTGCTGTGTCAGAATAGAGTTACCTTCATATTTCAACTTGTATAGGTCCTGGCAAATTTAAACAGAATTTGTGCATAGTTGTCAATAATTGCATGCATCACACTTGTCCAACGCTATTCATCCAGAAAACAGAAAAGAAGATACTAAAAACATTAAGCAAAAAATCTAGACCAATGAGAAATTGCTTCTTCCCCACAAGGTCACAATTATGATAAAATAGAGCAAACCATCTCCCCCACAAGGTCACAATAATGATAAAATGGAGCAAGCTATCTTGCGGATAGACAAAGAATAGCATGTGGTGGTGAGGATATGAGAGGCAGCAGACTAGCAGTAGAAGCAAGCGAAAGTGGAGGGATTTTATAGCGATGTTATTGGTTGGATCGAATGCGGATCAAATTGAATATATATCGAATCAAAAAATCATCAATCTAAATCTAATTTATTATTAAATAAATTAAAAATTCAGATCTAAATCAATTTTTTTATTAAATAAGTAATTTGATTCGTTTATTAAATCAGTAATTCAATCCAATTCACATGATTCGTTTATTAAATGGATTAAATCAGATTAAATAAATTAAATTTTTAACGGATCAAATTGATTTAAATGAATTAAACAAATTAAATAGATCGATTTGAACAGATTAGAAACAGATTAAGTATTTTTTAAATAGATTATATAGACATTAAAATCTATTAAATGGGTTGGATTATGGCTCCATCCAACGGGTTAAAGTTTTAAATTTAAATTTAATTTATTTAATAAATACATCTGCATGGATGATCCATTTATGATTTATTGATTTAAATTTGTTTATATCCAATCCAAATCTGGTTTGGATTGACGGATCGAACCAAAATTACCACCCTGGATAGCAAACTCAATCCCCGCCAAGTCCTCTCTCCATTTGCTCCCGCTTCCATTCCACCGTATCTACCCGTTCGCCTTCTCCCGCACGTCACGCCGAATGTCGCCGGATCCCGACAGGATCTTTTCCAAATGTCAACGTCCAACGTTGTCAGGCGGAACCGTTGGCCGCACAGCTGAGTCAGCTCGCAACGGCCAACTCCGCTCTAAGATTTAGCAGTCTTGTGCCCTTCTCCCTCACCTTTACCCTGCAAGCGAGCAAAGTAGGGTTCCACCTCGTCGCGCAACCGCAGATCAAATGAGAAAACTTCGTACCAAAATTATTGGAGAGAAGATGGAGAGGAACAGACATGGAGATGGACACGAAGAAAGGTACGATTTTCTAGGGTTTCTCCTCTCTCTCGATCGATACTAATTTTTTGCCATACTTTTCTCGATTTTTCTGTTGCATTTTGCTCACGATTCTGGTTTGGGAGGTAATGAATCCATTTTCTGATAAAAGGGTTTTATTTGAGAGATTTATTGAGAGCATCAGAACCCTCACCCACGTTATGGGGTTTGATAGCCCCACGAAGGGGAAGTGGAAACCCTGATCCCAATCCAGCCCCAAGGAGGATTCATGACCGTGGAATCGATGGTCCCTAGCTCCGGTGCCATGCTTTTCCCGTCCACCGGAGAGTCCGGTGGGAGGAGAAGGGAGGGAGGTGGCCGGCGGCGGCGGCGGATTGGAAGCCGTCATGGCACGAGGGCTGCAAGGCCATGCTCCAGGTCAACCGCCGTGAGAATGGCCAATGGACGGTATCAAGGTGCGTGCTTGAGCACTGCCACCCTCTTGGAATTTTCCCGGGCCGTCTCCTGCTGTCCAGAAGAAGGTTGCGAAGAAGCCGTGGGAGCTCCTTGTGATTGGAAACCATGCACAGATTCTTCCAGAGGCACTCTATCACAATGATCACATTGCGTGATTTAGTTAGTCAGTTTGATAAGGCCATGGCAGGGCAATATGATAAGGAAATCTAACCAGATTTTGCAACCATTCATACCAGGCCAGTTTTGAAGACTACATCTCCAGTTTGGAGAAACAAGCATTGGAGATGCACACAAAAACTATATTTGACTCGCTTCCGGTGGAGCTTGGCAAGTCATCAGGTTCTTGATGGACAAAAAATCGAGGACGGATGGTTAGCAAGTTCTGTATGACAAAAGTTGACAATGCGAGTAAAATATACATGATCAATTATAATGCTTTTGAAAAGGGTAAGCTGTAGCTGCTGCAATTTTGAGTTCTCAGGTATTTTATGCAGGCCTGTGCTCAGAGTCTTGATGGTTGCCAGTGTGCTTGCACTGCCTGAAAGATACATCTTCAGACAGTGGACCAGGAATGCCAAGAGTAATATTTTGTCTTATGATCATTGTGGTGTGCTTCAAAGTAACTGCTACAAAGCTTGGATATCATGTTTCAGTGATCTCTGCCTTGATGCCATTGCCCATTATATTTGCAGAAGAGGGGACTACATACACGGTGATATATAAAAGTCACAAAGGGGCCATTGCAGTAGGCTTTTTTCGAAGTTTTTGCTGCAAAGGGAACATCATTTAATGGACTTGCCACTGAAGATATTTTTGAGTCATACTAGATATGGTGGAGGAAGATCGACAAGATACGGGACAAAAAGTGCATCAGGATGCATGAACTTGGTGAGAAGATCAAACTCTGGAAAGCTGCTGCTTCATTTTATTATATCCATTTTGGCTTGCTTGCTTCTGGTAACAATGCAATGCATGTTGAGACAACATGCATTCAAAGCCCGTCGGCACTGAATCATGTTGGCTTGGACAGGCACAAGAACCGAATACTTTGCTACCACCTATGCTGTAGACTGAGCTGGTGCCACCCGTGCCATTGTGCTTACTGGAACTTGGTCAAGGAGATTGGAAGATTTACTGAGAAATTATACCCTACACTGCATGCTCCAATGTGATCATGCACCACGCCAATCACCGCATCTCCTTCCTGTAGGCTCCATTCATCATGTGGTGGTGTGTGGTATGATTTCTCAGATTTACCAAACCAATTTCATATAATCTGCTCTCCTCTCTGTGTGTGTGTGTGTGTGTGTGTGTGTGGAGATCTGGAAATCTAGTACTCAGCTGATGGTATCAAGATGGAGATCTGGAAATCTACTACTCAGCTGATGGTATCAAGATGGTATTTCTGTTAGGTATTGTTCTTGGATGAGCTGATAAAGCAAACTATAGTAGAGCCATACTCACTGCCTGCGTGGTACTTTGGTTGAGAGCAAGGCCTTCTGCTGAAAAAATGGGCTAACCCGGTGAATGATTATGGTACACAGGAAGGTTGTTGAGCCAACAAATGCTGGGTTAGGAAGTCTATATTCAACTTATCCCATGTATTGCACCAAGTCATCAGAATTGTATCAAAATTGTCTTATGTCGCATGGTAAGAGAAGCTTTTATGTGCACAAAACATATGCTACTTAGGATTACCTTGGTTAATTTCATGCACTCCCTCTCAGGATCTGGGGTAATATCCTTAGTTGTATGGTTTTATGGACATTGCTAAATCGAAAATAATATTTAATGATAGGAAGTCAGAGATATCTTATAATCTTTAAGAGATCATAAGTGTATCTATATTTTGATATCCTGTATTCCAATGCTGTTGGATATTTAGATACCACAAATTGTTGTTGGATAAACTAATAATCTGCGTATATGGTTGTGGGAAGACACTGTTTTGGTATATGATATCTCAAGAGCAGCAAAGCTAGGCATCCAAATAGTCTTCTCTTAATATGTAATTTGTGTAGACAAGAAATAAGTATCTATAATCTTATCTTACACTTGAACTTCATTAAAACTTTGGAAAAGAAAAATATATTTGTGGTAAGATTTTTTTTTGCATTCAATTTTGGCATAATTTGTCCTGCAAGAACCTAGTGGCATAATAGCACCCAGGTGCATATGTTGAACAAATCTATTATTCATAAACCTTGTCTATTGAAGATGGAACAATTGTTTAAGAACCTTATTTGGTGTGCATTGGGAGATCAGAAAAGGATTCATTTATTATCTCGGAATAAGATGTGTCAACCCATTCAGGATGGAGGATTGGGCATTCAATCTTTACTAACCCACTGTGAAGTTATGTGGGCCAAGCACTCTATAACCAGAGAAATATGGTGTTTCTTTATGAGGTCTAAATACTGGGTTCCAACATGTGGTCAAGTGTGTCCTGGTCGATGTAGCTCTATTTTTAGGAAAGAATTTCGAAGCTTTTTGATGTTGTGTGGGACAACATCAGGTGAGTTATTGGTGATGGTCGCTCCATTGATGTAGCGAATGATTCTTGGGTGTCCACTTTGCCACTACTTTTGGTTGACGATGGTGGATCATCGAGTACTGGAGAATATGAAGGTTTGTGATCTTGTCATCGCGGGAGGAAAATAGTGGAATTCTAGTCTTATTTCTCAGTGTTCTGATGCTTTCTTGGCTGATGAAATTATGTCGATGGCTATTGCTCGTTACAACATGTCGGATAGGATGGTATGGGTTATTACTTGTTGTTCCAAAGTAAGGGCCAAGGATCTATGTGTTCAAATGAAGAGGACTCCAAATAGATGGAGAGACAGTGCTCAGATTTGGAGAAATGACGTTCATTCGCTTGCCGAGAGTTATTGCATGAACGAGGAATTAATATTTATGAATATTGGACTGTTACCTACACTTGGGGGATGTTGCGGTCAATCCCCTCGTCGTCTGATCGCCGGGAACGAGCACCTGCAAGGGAAGTCCACACAGATCGGGGAGGCCCTCCGGTGGGGACCCTCCGACGGTCAAGTCAGAGAGGAGACTAGGCAACAGTAGAGAAGAACCAGAGGATACTCAGCGATGGCGGGCTGAGAGAGAGAGACTGGGTTAGCCCCGGCTTACCTTGAGCTGTTGCCTTACCCGTTTTATAGTAGGAGGTGGTATGGTCCCACCGTCGGTGATGTAGACAACTGTGGAGTTGTCAAATCGTCGGAGGCTGTCACATCCCCGGGGGCTGTCATATCGTCGACGGGCTGACAGGTCCTAGGAATTAATTCATGTCCTTGGCAGGATAGCGCCCCAGGTCCCTGGCAGGGCAACGCCTTCTGACGGTCGTACAGCATGTTCCTGACAGGACTGCGGCCCATGTCGGTCTTTCGGCATTCTTGAAAGGGCTGGCCGACCATATATCGGGACTTGGCTGTCGGGTGGCGACTCCAGAGCACGGTCGGCGTCTAGAAGATCTGTAGAAGTCGAACGTTAGTCGTCCAACCGACGGGAGTCGATGATGTCCCACCCGACATGGAGTCGACTTTCGGGCGGTCGGAGGTGGCGTTGGCCAGTTTGGCCGACACGTCCAGGCCGGGCATCATCGGTGGTCTATGGTGGTGTCGTCCGTCGTCAGTCGGACAAAGTCGGTCGGTCCACCTCGAGGATGGGCCGGTGTCAGGATCTGCAGATGAGTCGGCGTCGGGATCCGTCGGTGTCGGAATCCGTCGGTGGGTCGGCGTCGGGATCCGTCGGTGTCGGGATCCGTCGGTGGGTCGACGTCAGGATCAGTCGGTGTTAGGATCAGTCGGTATATCCCAACAGGAAAAATGGTGTCACATTTGTTATTTCACTATGTTAAAGCCATAAGAGCATGGAACTTAGTAGGTGTGCCTGATGCATTATTCATGAATCTTTCTCCAATTAAGGCTTCCTTTGCTTTGTTAAAGGCCTCTGGATGCAAGACTTGAGGGAAGCTATCAACTATTCGGGCATCATATCTAGGTTATAATATTTGGCTTATTAGAAATAGTGAGATATTCAAAAATTGTAATTTGTCGTCAAGAATTGTAGTGGCACGGGCCTTTGTGCAAGTAGATGAAGTCAGTGTTGTATCTACTATTGAAAGTTCCTTGATAGTTAGGGATATCTAGAACTTCTATTCAGTGGTTGTTGGTCCTCGAATGATTTATTTATCTTGGGATCTTGTATCTTTAGTTCCTTAAGATTAATTTCGATGACAGTGTTATTGATAGAGATGTCAAAGATGGAGCTGGATTTATGATTAGAGGCCTATACTCTAAGTTATGAGTGGTTGGCTGGACATCTCTCTTTGATGTTACTGCTCCAGAGATGAAATTAGGAGATGCTCAAAAGACATTCGTTATGCAATTTTAGTTTGAAAGCCTATTATGTTCTTTTGGAAGGAGATTTATTGACTATTACGACAGTATTTTGATGAAGAATGCCATCCTTGTTTTGGATATTTGAACTCTAGCAGCAACTTGTATCTCAGTTATGGCAACTCATATATACTGGGAGGCGAATAAAGTTGTAGATTATGTGGCAAGTTATGTGGTAGATTGCTCTAGTGGTATTATGTGTATAATTTATTCTTCTACTCTTGTTCGACTTAAGAATGTTTGTTTCTGATATAATGGATTGTACCCAGAGTAGATAGATTTAAATTATCTGATTTAAAATTGTTGATACGTTGCCTTGTAAGTAATATATCAACCAAGGATGTAGTGGTGTTTTTTTGGAGCAAAAATTTTTATTTTAACCAAATTTCAACCCGGTTTGAAATTTAAGAATAATTTGGTGGTATTTAAGCAAACGAAGATGTCTTTACCAAAAAAAAAAAAAAAAAAAGACGCAAACGAAGATAATACTGAAAATAGAAGATTCCCTAGAAAAGGAAGGGGAAGCCTCAAATCCGTCCCGCAGTCCTCCAGAACTCAAGAAGCAAATGTTATCATAATTGTGCTATTTATTTTATCATGTTTTCCACATAGTTATCATTATTCATCCTCAACCTCTCTTATAATTATTATATATATATATATATATTTGTTACATTATTATTATATTTTTTCAATCAAGTTTTGTTTGACTTCTTTGACAAGATAGCAAGGTGATATCTCGGCCCTTTTCCCTTTTTTTTTTTCTTTCCATCCCAAGAAAGGCTGCCAGTGAGGATCAATCCTCCAATATCTCATGTGTTCAGTGGGTGGTCCCACCCTCCATGGGGCCCACTATCCTATGTCAGGGTTTTATGGATGTTCCTTTTGGATTTCAATCTCAGTGGACTTTTATTTGAAGTCTAATTCTAATAATAATTTGCTAAATTATATAAATAAACAAAGGGCAGAAAAGTTTTTGGACCTCAAGTTTCATCTTCTTTTCGAATGGCCCCTTCTACTTTCAAAATTTGCAAGCAAATCCCTCATCTTAGTTTTTTGATGCGATGCAACTATTAACCAAGTGATAAAAATTTGCATGATATGCCCGTCGAGTGAAAGTTTAAAATATGTAGATTTCAAACGGTGTGACTCAAGAGACTTCATGTTGAAGATATATTCCTCTATTTAACTCAATAAAAAAAATTTTTTTTTTTATCAAAAGTTAATCCAATGAGAAAGGATGCATCTCTTGGTAAAATAACCATCATTCGTTAGGGATGCATTTTATGAGACATCTTATTTAAATATAAAACTAAATTTTCAATCAATATAAAATTAAAATCTGAAAAAAAAATCATAAAATTCTAATAACTTGGTTACAAAGTAAAATCTCATCAAATATATGCTTTCTCATTCCTCATCGATTTTTACTCATATCACCTCTCTTCGTAAAAATGAAAGGCGGCACAATGAGGATTATAGAAATTAGTAGGTTGAAGATACCAGTAGGACCAAGGAGATCAAAAGAGAGATACATCATCAAAAATCAATTTTTTTTAAATTCTATCATAGAATCTTCTCTTAAAATAAGATAACGTAAAATTTTTTAAAAAAAATACTACCATCATTTGTGAGAATAGATTTGTCATGCAAATAAATAGTCCGTGGATGCTCCAGTAATAACATTTGCTTCCATATGGCCACTCCTTTCAATACATACACTTGCTCTTCCCTGAAACGGAAAAAAAAAAACTCTAAATTCCAAAAGCAAGATTTAATAAATTTAATTAGTTAAATTATCCACATATCATTTTCATTTAAATTATCCGTTATTTCAAACCTTTTGTGAGTCCGAGCCGGAGCCAAAAGTCACACCCCTCGGTCACATTACCTCCCGGTAAATTAAGAACAATCCACCCTCCAGTCCACCCCCACGCTACCCCCACCACCACCAATAACAAAACCAGAACGGCTGGTAGAACCACACCCGCCCACCCCAGCGCCAGCAACCCGAAGAGAAAAAAATAAATAAAAACCAAAACGAACGAAGAAAACCCTTCAAAACCCTCTCTCTCTTTCTCTTCTCTTCGCTCTCTTCCTCTCTTCATCTCTGCCACTCCCTCATTCTTGGAGGGATTTGAACCCCCCCCCCCTCTCTCTCCGCTTGGAACCCTAACCCTAATTGCTCTGTCTTGCTTCTTTATTGCTCCCTTAGCTTCGGTCTTCGGGGTTTGTTGGGCGAAATCCCTCATCGTCATCGCCATTAAAGAGCTCGCAAGGTCTATTTGCCTGCTTGCTTCTCCGAAAGGACATGGATGGGGGGTGCAATGCGCGGACGCCGGAGGAGGTCTTCAGGGATTTTCGAGGCCGCCGGGCTGCAATGATTAAGGCTCTCACCACCGGTCCTCTCTCTCTCTCACTCTCTCTCCTTCGAGTCTTGGCAGGATTTGGTGTTTTGTTGATTAGCTGATTCTTGTTCTATATATTGATTATTGTGGGTTTTGTTTCTTTTCTCACGTGTTGCAGACGTGGAGAAGTTCTACCAGCAGTGCGACCCCGGTGAGGTTCACACTTCTATTGTTCATTCGCTGATGCTAGGGTTTCCTGCTTTTAGGGTTTTGTTGTATGAGCTGTTCCGTTTTGGAATTTAAAAGGCCGGGCCTGCCTTTCTTTTTCTCCTTTTTGTATTTGTTTTTGTGGAGACTTGTTGGACCAGAAAGAAAATTAAAGATTTTTTGGTTGCTTTTGTTCGACGCTTTTTGTTTTGTTTTATGTTTTTTTTGTACGATTTCGTTCTTTTTTGGTGTTCCCAGGAATTTCAGAAGGATATTTATCTGTATATTGAGGTCTTATCCCTCTGAGTTCTTTACCGAGTCACAGCTGGACAACTTCCAGTACTGTTGATACTTAGGAGGCTTGCCCTTATTGGACTATTATATATATATATATAAGTTAAAGACTTCGTTCTTTTTGCACATCGAGCTTGTTCAGAGCATACAAATTGACCGTTCGTTTTTTTTTTTTTAAATTATTTTAGGCAAGCTTTTTTTTTTGCTGTGCAATGAAAATTCATGACTCTTCCCAATTTTTAAGTAATTTGGGAATTCAGAATCTTTTTTTTTTGTTGGGGTGGGGTTGGTTATACACTAAAGAAAAGGGTTGTTATATAAATTGTTGAACAAGATTCAATCTATTGGCTTTCATGGATAATTATTTGGGATGGATGTTTCATGCTAATGCGATTGTAATATTGTGGGTACAGAAAAGGAAACTTATGCTTATATGGACTTCCAAATGAAATGTGGGAAGTAACCTTGCCTGCTGAGGAAGTTCCTCCTGAACTTCCAGAGCCAGCATTAGGAATTAATTTTGCTAGAGATGGAATGGATGAGAAGGATTGGTTGTCACTCGTTGCAGTCCACAGTGATTCATGGTTATTGGCGGTTGCCTTCTATTTTGGTGCACGTTTTGGTTTTGATAAAGAAGCCAGGTAATTATTTGTTTCATATCGTTTTCTTGTACCTATTTTGATTGTTTTAAGTAGTTGACGTTGGAAGATAGTACCTTCCTGGCTGTTGCTACATTTATGCATCAATGATTTACATAAAGGTGCATGAAGTAATAGGATTTTTTAGTTCTAGGTTACATTCAATAGAGAATTTTAGTAGCTATACATAGTACTCTCGTTTCCAGTCCATTGATCTGATTCATAAGACCTAGATTGTTCAGAATAATTGCAAATTTTTATCATTTTCCAATAGTTTGCTTGTTTCTTTGTTGATATGATCATGTTTTCATGTTTTGGATTATAGAATTTGGTATTTGCATTTCTTCATCCTTCTTAGTTGGATATAGCTGACTTTTGATTAAATGATTTTCATGTTTCATAGAATTGCTTATGTATGCAAGTATTACAATTGAGATTGCACTACATTCACCTTGTGCAGCTAATATATTGATTACCGGTCCCACCAATAAGAGACTTTTTTGGATGAAGTACTATATATCATGCACTGAGTGGAAAAAACTTGAGCTACCAAATATAAGTTGGTACCATGTTTAATTTGACAAAGTTTTAATTGATAGTTTAGTAAGAAATGAACTGTTATAGAAGATAAAAAAGAAGATGAGCATCTTAGCATCCTAGACACCATGCTTAATGTTTGTTACTGATTTAAGTAGAAAATGAAGCATTCCTTCCCATGTTCTATTTGGGTGTTCTTGATTTGTCGTGTATTTAGTTTTTTATTACATTGCCTTACCTCTTTGTGGTATACTACTTTTGAAAATTAATTATTTGTAACTATTTCTCATCTTCGTCTATACTCAGCAAATTATCTTAACATTGTGTGGAGTTACATTTTCATTGCCTGTTTGCAGCCTTGTTCTCCTATCATGTTTAGCATATTCAGATGTAAATATTTAATTGCACAACAATTTCTGATCAATAATATTTTGGTCAATTGATTGGCATATTATGAGCCACATAGCAAGGAGGGCTTCAGGTGGTAGTCTAATAATTTGGATCCCAAAGTATTCTTCTCAGTTAAGATTGGGAGCAAGGTTTCCTGTACCGGTACCGATGGCCGGATCGGCCAGCCGGCGGTACGATACGGCATGCCTCCGTTCCGTTCCGAATCGAGGCGAACCGAC
>KE504742.1:856817-871663 GCA_000441515.1 Elaeis oleifera
GGGAGTCTACAAATTTGAATCTAAATTCATTATATATTTGGATTTGAGTTCTTTATATGTTTATATTTTCTTGTGCTAAAGATTTAGTTTGATGTTTGAGTCAAAATAGGAGCCATTTACTTGTTTGATTAGTTGGCAGCTGAGATTTGTTGAAGGACTATGACTGGTTTGGTAGAAGGTTTAGTGATTAGTTGTTGTAGGAATTATTTGGAGCCTCTTTTAACATGTCTATTAAGTTTTGCTTTTACATGTGTGGCCTCTTGTTTTAGTTACATATTGTGTTTAGAGAGTTCTAAAGTCTCATAAATTTAGAAAATCTCATTATAATTTTGAGTTGTTTTTATATTTTTTTTTGGCACATCCTACATAAATTTTCTGATAATCTGAGGTTTGGGTATTATATGAAAGATGGAGTAATTTAGAATCAAGAAATAAGTAACTTTGGTCAAGCGGTTGATGGGATAAGTTTTAGAGAAGGAATAATTAAGGAGTTAAACAGCTTTTGCATACAGTTGCTGGATACTATGAAAATAAGATTGGTTTCCACTTTAATGGCATGCAAAAAATGGGCCAGTAGGATGGCTGGATTGGCTCTGAAGTTGTAGACTGTACAGTGAAAAATGCAAGTTAACTGTCTTTAAAAAAGGGAAAATGGTAAAGACAGGAATTTCCATGGAATCTGACTGGATATGTCTGTATGACAGAAAATTACGGGTTTAAGTCGAAAGGGGATAAGAAAAGTTGCAGCTAGAGTGGGATTTGCTTGTCAAGGGATGGCTGAGTCTAATAGTATGGTTCTACAGTTCTGTGATGCTTAATTGGCATCTGCTGGTGTGTGTGTGTAGCCATAGAAGAGATAGGGTTCATCCATCAAATCTTTTCTGTAGAGGCTGTTTAGGCAATCACTCCTCTTACAATTGTCTGTGGAGATGCTCTAGGCATTATGGTTTGCGAGTCAGATGGGACTGGAGTGTGATGGTGACTGTGTGGAAGAGGACCATTTGAAATTTGATAGAAGCGATGAAATAACAAATGGAGAAACCCTTGGCATCTTCAGTAGTAGGTGAAGGAAATAAGACAGATTAGTGGCAGATGGAGAAATCACATTTTTTGGACATAATGTTAAGGAGTCCTTGCTTATTGTTTTGTGAGAATCATATGCCTGTTCTCGTGATCTACAGGAATGGCTTTTACTTTTTGGAATAACTCAAATGAATTCTTTCAACTCTGAAGAAAAAATGGACCAGATGAGACTGTGAAAGGCTCTCTTCTGAGCATTTATAAACAGAAACTGGCATTTATTCACTAGCAAGGGGGTTCCTTTGTGCAGAAAAAAATGATAGACAGATTTCCCCGTATGCTGTAATTGAGTTAGTAGAATATGGAGATTGGTGGATGTTATGAATATCATAGCACATGGGATGTAATGCATTGGAGCTGTTAAATATGTTGGGTATGGATGGGGCTTCTAACAATGACCTCTGGGCTGGAGTATCTATTAATAATTTGTGGCATGCAGTACCTTTCTGTATCCTGTTGGTTTTCAGTCATATGCTTTAAAAGTAAAGTATGTCTCTTTCATTAGCTTCTTCTTTTTGTGCATTTTGCTCATCTAGTAACTTGAAACTTTGCTTAACTTTGATGTGCAAGTGATGGATGACTTGATCTATGCTGAGCAGGGATATCATTTTACTACATCTCTTCAATAATATATCTTCTATTGACGTCCTGCAAGGTTTCTACTTCTGCTAATTCTAACTTGGAAACTAGTAAGCAAGCATTTTGAACTTACGCATGAAGAAATTGTTGGACATTTTAATGTGTTTGTTGGAATTGATTTTATAGGAACAATAGTAATTTTTTGTGAGGACTTGATAACTAGAATTGCCACTAGTTGATTGCCCAGATATTATGATATAGTTGTGTTGTTTGCCAGGATTATATTTCTAAATTTAAAAGTTTTGCCATATTTGCATTAACTTATCATTGACATTGGCTAGTTTCACTACCGGTGACTATAGTTCCTACTTCCTAGTGAGTCTTGACTAAATTACATCTTTTTATTTCTTTTTCCTTTGCTTACAAGACCTTATGCTTGATGCAATAGCTTTTGCCTAGGAAATCTCAGTATATAAATCATTATGCGATCGCATTTTTTGTTGGCCTTACAGGCTTATATTCAATGAAGCATGTCAAAGTGTTTCTTTGTATATGTGTATGTGCTCTTCTATCACAGCCAATAATTCTTCACCTATTATATGCCTCATATGATTTTTTCCATTGTTGATGTAATGGCTATTTAGTTTCTACATGTTGCTACTCACCTAATTGATGCTAGCTTGTCTTTAAGAGTTCCCTATCAATATGATGACAGGATGTAGTTTTATAAATTTCTTGGCAAAATGACACATGAAGTGTGCATGCATGACTATCAGATATTCTCATATTAATGGGCTTTATGCTTTTGTATGTATGGTGTTCATTGTGAAAAAATATTCCTTATATGTGACAATCTCCATGTTCTGTAAGGATATTTCCAATGTTATGATGCCCCTGATCTCTAGATATATTGATGAAGTACTGATCAAGTTTAATGTAAAATTGATTTTTCATATAAATCTCATGTACCCATTGTATTAGTACATATTATAGACACATTTCTTTCAAACTTTCAATCCACACACCTGATATGATTGTTGTTTTGAATCATTTTTTCCCAGAGAAGAACCTAAGCCATATCTGTAATATATGATCCCTTGCATATGTCTTAAATAAATGTTAAAATACCAAGTTCATATTACCTTCATTTATCATATTCTATAAAATCTCGCCATGTCATATCTTCTATGTAGCATATTTTAGATATATACTTGTTATGCTATACGACAAGGTAAACATATCATTTATGATTTCATGAGTTGGATAGACTTGCTAAGTTTCTCTCCTCTTGCTATTGTATATAAGCTATAAAGTAAAATACATTATAATATATAATGGATTGTAATTCCTTTTCATGTGAGTAAATTTAATGGGTTTAGACTGTGTAATTTCTGAATGCTTGACTTATGACTTCTTTTACATTTGTTAGGATGTTAAAACTTAAAATAGAGAGTTTCATTATTCACGCTGATCTTGGGAGGTTGTTTGTAACTATATTGTGTTAATTCTTGAGCTTAGTGGTAAGTTAGTGGACATGGATTTCTGATGATTTAATTATGGTGAAGTGGTTGGATATGGATTTCTGTAGATTTGATTTCAGAGAAGAGGCTTGACAGCTCAATGACTTTAAAAAAAAAAAAAAAACATGATGGAAAGATTATCAGTTTGTTGATTTTGGGATATGATATGGGGAAAGGTCCAAAGGGATGATTAGCAGGTGATCATTGGGATAAGTAGGGCTTTAAGAAAGAGAGATTAATATGTGGTTTTAGAATTTTCTTTTTTGTTTTTTTGTTTTGGATTCTTTAAGTTAATAGAGTTTGAACTATAAAGCAGAAGAAAACTTAGAAATTTTGAAGAATGAAAAGAAGGTGGCTCGATTGCTTTGGTGACATCTAGTAAACTTAGTAGGTGCCTAATCCAGAGAATGCTTTTGGTAACAGTTTAGATTTTCATGGAACCTTACATGTCGAGGCACTTAAACCACTCTGTAATTGGTCATAATTCTGAGATTTGTAACTGAAATGAACTTTTTGATATTATACTTGGTCAAAATGGGAGTTGTACAAACTAAATAACTTTCATGACCATGATCTTATGCCCAATAAGAGTTGCAGAATCGCTTGAAAACTCCTGTTGGTTGGCTGTTTTATTAACCCTGAAAGCCAATCTAAGAAGTACAATAAATAAGAAATTTTGAAAAAATATGAACTTCTTTTAGATTCTTGGAAACTTATGTGGTGGAATTATTAGATTGAAATACATGTATCAATCAAATGATTGAATCGTCATGTGATTGACCTTTGTAATTAAATAGATAAGATTCCTCCATGTAAATTTTTCATATTGTGTGATCTCAGTGAATTTTCAATTCCTTTCTCATATGATCAAGGAAAAGGCACCTGTAAGGTGATAGAAGTATAGAACCCCATATTGCCTGATGAATGAGGTGCCCAAAAGGCAGTTGCCTAAAGAAAGTAGTGCACCAGTTCATGAAAGTTAAAAGATGCACCAGAAGTAACTGCTAGTTGTGTCTAAAACAACACAAACATCATCTCAACATCCTAAAGCATAATTGTCTTTAACATTGGATATAATGGTCTACATCTTTCAAGACATCACATCAAAATACCACTTTCCATACAATGCTTTTGAACAAAGGTAGCAAAATAAACTACCAGGCAATCTAAAGTAGCTTAAAAATTCAAATATGACAACAAAGTACCACTTCCAAACCATCTTTGATGTTTTTAAGCAAAACATAACCAAAAAAAGGTAAACCATAGAGCATCTTGGAGTAATCTTTATTATAAGGCCCAATAGACCAAGGTACCCTTAAAACAAAGCTAACAGAGTTCTAAAAGAATAGGCAAAAAGGGAAAGAAGTATAATGCCGGACATTGCATTTACGTTGCCTGAACACCTTTCACTTTGTCCCAGGTGCTCACCTAGGCATCTCCTCAACAAAAATCGCCTTGACCAAGGACTATTGAGGCACTCAAAGGTCTCCTTGCCTTGCCTCAGCACCTAGGCAAGTGCCAAAGTCCCTTTTGCAACATTGTTTATGATTTAGTAATTGCTGTACATCTATTCTAGCAATCTTTGTTTACTATGAATGCCAACAGCTTGGGTTTAGGATAATAGATCATGACATGTGCCTTGCACATGGACAGCTATGATCAAATTCTTTTATTATTTTTGAAATACAGATTTTAGAGAGGGTAAGAGAGAAAGAGGCTGTTGAGGTTTGACTTCTTCCTAACCTGTATGGCGATTTGGGAGATGCATGCAGTAACATTTTTTTCCCCCAAAGAAAAGGCCCATTACTCTTCCATATGCAGTAGCTTTTGTTGCTAATTTGGTAATCTAAGAAAGTAATTGAAGAACAAATTTTTTCCTCAAGCTTATCACTTGAGGAAGCCATGGAATGTATGACGGACAACCAATGGATTCTTAAGAGTTCCCAGTATATGGCAAGAAATCTCTGTGATGGAAGGTCTGGGGGCATTATTTGGAATATGATGATGCAGGGGTTACTGACAATTCCAGGATGGAAGCAATTCACTTCCTCCATTACACTTCAAGAAATAAGACAATTCCAGTATAGCTACTTTCATGACCGCAGCTATAATGCTTGAGATAGGCTATTGAAAATGGATGATGCAACTGTCTGCATTAAACTTTGGCACTAGGGCACTAGATAAGATGCAGCCTACTACAATATGAGGAAGTTTGGATTGTTGGGATCCTAGTAGCATAATACATGTGGATGAAGAAGAGTTGATGAGGAGATGATGAGATCTCACATGCTAGCAGAAGTAGAAGTTTGGAGATGAGACTTTTCTAGTGGATATTAGATGCAACTTCATAGTAGGCTTAGGCCAGTTTAGGCTTGGATGAATGCTGGAAGGTTCCAGTGAAGTTATGGATTATATTAGAAATGTTGAGGAGGGGTTTCAAGTGTTGCAGGGGGCAAGACTTTGGATTCTGCAAAACAAATAGATCTGCTTTCCTGATTCAATCTATCAAAGTTATGAATGATGCTGAGTCTATATAGTAAATCATGGTCAACGAACCTGGTGGGCAATGTGGTGCTCAATACAGTCTTTGATTTGTAATGTGTTTGTAGTCTTGTAGATTTTATGCGGTTGCAGAGGATTGGATTTTTTATGGTGCTTATTTGATTGTGCATACAGTGAAAGGATCAGGTGTGAATGAACATTTGATATGAGAACTAAAAGCTTAATCTAATCAAATTTTAAAACCCTGGTGGGGTTGTGGGAGGTTGTAGTGCTTCCGAAAAATTCCTGTGACTTGCCATGGTTAACGCTCTGCATGTGTAAAATCTATCTTTGTATCTTATGTACCTTCTTGAATCTTATGAGAAACCTAACATGCAAACTATATGTCTGCCTTCCAAGTTAAAATTCAAAAAGGGCCCATATTCTATTTAATAATCTTTCATGCAATCAATGTTTTGGAAATGAAAAACATTTGACTAACATCTATTTCTTAATAGTGGACTAAACATTGTCAGATTTTTCAATACAAAATTTGGTTATGATGTTGAGGACCAAATTAGCCTTATAAGACTTCTATATTTTGTTTGTCTCCCACAAATATACATACATATGTACGTATATATTTGCATACATTTGTGTATTTCTCTGCCAAATAGAAGTTTACACAACTTTTAAGACACGTGATCGTGAAATTGGCTTCTTAGATGACTTTTTATGGAATGAGGCTTTTGGGTCTTGCCTTCCACTGTGTCCTTATGGTACGTTGTAGAAACCTTTTTCTTCTACGGATGTCAAATTTCCTTATAGAATTCTCCATATTATCAAGTTTTCCTCTACACCAAACTACTAAAGATCTTTCTGATAGGTTTTCTAATTTTGCACTCCATGATTCACGTTACCTTCTCAAGGAGTAATGTGCTATTGTTTACCTTTTTATTATCTTCTTTCTCTTTGAAATATCATGCCCTCGGTCAACCGTTGTCTCTGTTTACTTCACTTTCATCACACATCCTCTCCAATTGAATCTTGATTCCATTATGGTACTGCAAGACAGGATATGGTGGGCTTCTCAAAGAGTTCTTTACTGGAGTGAAGGAGGCAGCTACGTAGTGTCATGACTTAGGATTGTTGTAATTTGAAGATGAGATTGCGAGACTCTTATGGGAGCAAAACATGAAAGGACTTTTCAGTGATTTGGTGGAGGATTACCAATTACTTTTTTGCAGAGCATACTTGAAGTGGTGGAGAATGTACGTGCTTTATTTATCATTAGCATACCTAAAGGAGAAGGAAGAAGTGATTCTAGATTCAATTTGTCTCATTATTTAGACCAATATATTTTTTAGGGCTTAATTCAACCTGCCTGTATAAAAAATGAGGAAGGAAAAGGAAAAGAGAGTTAAGGAAACAACTGCCTTGTTTCCTTTCTCTCTGTTATTCACTTTGTCTCATAATTTAGACCAATATATTTTTTAGGGCTTAATTTCACCTCTGTATAAAAATTGAGGAAAGGAAAGGGAAAAGAGAGTTAAGGAAGCAACTGCTTTGTTTCCTTTCTGTTTCTGTTATTGCTTAAATATTTAGTGCAATAATCTGATGTTTGAGAGTGCTGTCTAAGCACAGGAACCTCGAAGGTTAGCTATGTGATGTAAATTTGAATTTGGGCTATTGTTGTTTATCTGTCACAACCTGCTGTCTGTTAATTATACAATTTTACATATGTTGCAGAACAGCAAACCATTATAACCTTTGATCTGTCCTTAACCCAAAGTTCTTAATGCCCTAGAAGCCCTATAATCCTTCAATTTCATTTCAAGGACAACCTAATTCACACCACTTTGGACTTCAATCGCAAGGCCAGGTTAATTGAATCACACATTTCATGGATAAAAAATGTTTGGATGGAAATGTCATTACAGTTCCATCTGCTAACCCAATTGTCATTAGATCAGTAAGTTTCTTGTCTCCTTGACTCCCGCATTTCTCAGATTTATCATAGAGGTGTCTGATCTGACAAATGATGCCCCTTTTTTCTATTTCCCAATTGCTTTTTTACCCACCTTCATTCTCAATTGCAACATGCTCACAAGATTGGATAATCAAATCAAAATTTCTGAGATGTGATTTTCATTTTCCTTCCAAAAAAGGATTCTAGGTTGTCTCTAGTTGGGAGATTGATAGGTGCAAATTTGTCTTCACCAAACAATTAACTATGTGTAGTTTATGGTGTGTAAGGTGTCCTTGTACTTTCTACACCCTATCCTCCTTAACATGCCACTGGGCCTACTTCCTATGGTTGCTCTAAGCATAAGCCACAAGGTGGATTATACCTTTTAAATCTTGCTAAAGTCCTTTTACCTGTGTTCATCTTTTGTCTTGAAATAGTCTTCACCTTTCACAATGACTTCTATGCTGGTGAACGGCGTTATAATTTCTTGGTCTTCTTATATCATATAATTCGTTTTCTTATACCCTATTCTTTTCCTCTTATATCTTGGTGCATTTTATTTGTTTATATCGTTAGAGTGGACTGACGAAATGCTGTTTAACTGTTGCATCTAATAGTATTGCTTCATAGTATATGAACTGCTAGAGGATCTCTCTGTTATGACTTGCATGGGATGTAGTTGGTTTATAATATATATTAGACTGCTGGATGACTGAGCTATATTCTAGACAGGTATATAGAAGTTTCAGTGAAGGTGTTGGATTTTCCCTCTACACTGACCTCCAAACAGCCATTCTGCCCATGGCCTCGCATTAGTCTAATTTCTAGGCGTTACTTTGCTTTCAAGTCTGACTCTATTCATGAGCTCATGGAATGAGTTCACAAGGGCTCTGCTGATGGGAGATTTAGATCTTGCATAGAAAGCTTCTAGAATATAGCATTGTCTGCTGAAGAAAATCCTGTTATATTCAGCTTCATAGGATGATTTCTTTAGGGCATTCTTGGAAAAAATATATATATGTCTATTCTAAACACACTTCTATTCCAACTTATGATGGAAACTGCTGGTGGTTGATATATTTTTCTTTTGGCGTTGAAATTACAGGAAGCGACTCTTCCACCTGATAAATGGTCTTCCCACCATATATGAGGTCGTGACAGGAACTGCCAAGAAGCAATCAAAAGAAAAACCAACAGCAGCAGCAAGAGCAAGTCTGGCTCAAAGGTGAATATTAATGTCTCGCATCATTGCTGTCCATTTCTCAAAACCTTCTCAATTTATTTTTCCTCCATTTTGGCATCTTTGTTCTTTATTCTACTTTCAGCCATCATCACGTCAGTCTGAGTCCCATACAAAGGTCTCAAGGATGCCTCCACCGAAAGATGACGAAGAGAGTGAAGGAGAAGATGAGGAGGATGAAGAAGAGCATGGAAACACTTTATGTGGTGCATGCGGGGAAAACTACGCCAATGATGAATTCTGGATTTGCTGTGACATTTGTGAGAGATGGTTCCATGGGAAGTGCGTCAGGATAACTCCTGCTAGGGCCGAACACATCAAGCAGTACAAATGTCCTGCTTGTAGCAATAAGAGGGCCAGAGCATGATGGAACTGCAAGGCTTGTGGTTGTTTTAGAGATAGGGGCGTTAGAAATAGAAAGGGGGAGAACCATTTTGGATGCAGCAGTGAACAAACCTGCGTGCTTGAGTCTTGATCTCAGTTTAGACTTTATTTAGTCATATTGGACGCGTTCTTGTTGATAATCGGTCTGTTTTGTGTTAACACTGTAATTGGTGATGTTCTTTGTATGACCAAACACTTTAGCTAATCTAATAGAGTGCTTCCTTTGGCAGACCTTTTCTACTGCTTCAGGACCTCTGATTTCTTCCTTGGCTATTTGATCAATAGTCTTTTGCATGCTTTTTGGAAGGAAACCATCAGGTATCAGGAGTTCCAAGGAATGCAAGTCGATGAAACAGCATACAATTATGAACAGCAAACTTGTTAATTAATTGCAAATTGTTTTAGGCAGGCATGTACGCATGGAATATCTTGAATAAAGGCATCCAGATGCAACTGTGGCACATTGGATTTTTTTGAGCTTGTATTCACTTTGTTGCCCCAGATGTTGATTTCTTAAGTTTTATGAATACTTATATATCAATATCCATATTTATTTGTCTAATGAATATAGTTATAGGTGTGAATTTTATTCGGATTAAAATATTTATATTCATATTTATTTAAATAGATATGAATATAAATAGGATGTTGGAAATATGGATATAAATACAGATATAAATCAGATAATTAAATTTTATGTTCATAAAATCAAAGATATTATTGAGTGGGTGGTAAATAAATTAACAGAATATTAACATGATTATATATTTCTTTTAAAAGTCAATGAGTGCTATAAAATTAAATAAAATTATAAATAAAATCGGATATTTGAAATAGATTGGATAGGTTTTATCCATATTCATTTTTCATTGACGGATATGGATATGAATATAGATATTAATTAGATGTTCAAATTTTTATTAGATAGATATGGATATAAAAATGGATCCGTATGGATATTATCTCCTCCACTTTCATCTTATTTCTTCAAATTGATTGAAGCTTTTTCCTTGAAGGTAGAAAGAAGCTACAAGACGACCATCAAATTAACGGGAACCTTGAAAACTAGGTAATCCCATAATCTAAGCTAAGCTTGGGCTTTAATTGAAAGAGCATACATGATTGGTACGTCATTGCATATGGCTTTCCACATTCTCCTAAGATTACTTATTTACCTTTGGTTCCCCTTTCCGCATCCCATATTCTAACCTAAACTTGGGACTTCAATTCAAAGAGCATGTATGATTGGTACGCTTATTGCATATGGCTTTCCTCTTTACGTCGCGTCCACTTGTATCTGCTTGCTGAGAGTTCTTAGCATGTCTTCAGCATCAACCCACCCTCCTGTGCCCAATTATATTATAATAAATTCTTGGAGTTATAGAATTTCCAATCTTCCATGAGTACTCCAATGGGTGTCATTGAGATGCTGCTGCACAAGTATTTGTTTGACTGTCGATCTAATGCAAGTTAGAGCAGTTAGAGCACGTACACTAATTTGGCCTCTTTATCCATCCACTGGACTCAATTACCAACAGGAAATTCCAAGATGAAGTGACATTTTTTTAAAAAAATAACTTTTTGAGATCCGTTGAGTGGCACGTTGAACAGAAAATACAAAAATATTCTACAGAGATTGGATCCATTAGCCTGCCTAGCCTGCAATCTTCTGAGCAAAATTTTTTATGCACCATGGACGGTGTAGAAAATCTGACGTAGGGTGCACTGCTTCATCCGATTGGTTCACATAGTCATCATTTTTCAATGTACATTTAATATTTGCAGATCAGTTTTTTTGTTAAAAATTTTGTATGACGAAAATATTCTTATTTTTAAAAAAATTATGATATTTTATGTTGATATTATGACATCCTACGTCCATTATATATAAAGGATATCATAATTTTTTTCTAAAGAATAGGAGCATTTTCATCATTCAAAATTTTCAAACAAAAAAGCCGACATATAGGCATTAAATGCACATTAGAAAGTGATTGGACAAAAATATTTCTCTTATATTATGATATCTTAGACCATATTATGACATCGTGGGCTATACTACGCTACAAGATGTCATAATTTTTCTAAAAGATAGAGATATTTTGTTATACAAATTTTAACGAAAAACCGACCAGCATGCATTAAATACGTGTTGAAAAGTGATGATTACGTGGATCAGTCGGACGAGATGGTGCACTCCATGTCGGATTTTCTACGCCGCCCGCGGTGCACAAAGAATTTCTTATCTTCTAAAGGCCATCTCCGGGTTACAACTTAAATCTCAGTTCGTGGGCTCGTTAGTCTGTAGGATGAGTTATTACTCCCACAAGATTCAAATAGGAAGGATGTTGATTTGATATGCGCTACATTGATATAGGTTTCCCACTCTATCAATCCAGTGGGAAATCCAACCTAATCCCGTTGGATTATCTAAATAGTCACTGAATGGGAGTGTTTTGCATCATTTCTTGGATATTGTAGAATTGAATTTTATATGTGCATGAGGAAGAGAACCAACCCTCAGCATGCTATTTAGATTTTGGAGTCCTCCGAAAGCATGGAATATGGCGTCACATAGCCTAGTACTGCCAAAGTAGTTGGACAAGGCTTTGCAGTTGGAGCATCTGTCCTGTTTCTTACCTCATCTAATTCTATCATCTGCCCCTGACTTAACACCAAGAATAATTTAATCGATTCGATGCATAATCTGGTCTCATTATGATGATTTAAACATAATCAACATATCCCTCGATTTAGTAACTTACTCAGGTCACAAAAGGAAGAGATGAGGAACTATTCTTTCTTGTGTAGGGTGGAAGTCCAATCAAATTCATCAAGTATGGTTTGAGACCTTGGAATTAGAATGTTTGCTTGCATAAAGTAGGCTTTTTCTTCCCTGAAAGTTTGCAGCACCAGATCAAATGAGTTCTTGTCAACGGGACCAAACAATCCGCTAATTGGTGGATCCATGCTGGAAGTCAAAAGATGGTTCAGACTTCTGAAATGGAGCTTAACTGTTATCAGTACAAGCTGGGATTCTGTTCACAAATAACTGGGGAGGATTTGAGCTTCTTCCCCTTTCATTGCAACATCAGAGTTCACTCACTGGTGGTGGGCTCCAACATTCAGGCTGTCTTTGATGTGCATTTAGTGAAGGAAAAATTGTCCCTGTTATCTCCTTCAAACAAGAAGCTTAGGTCCCCATTGTCAACCTCCTTGAATCCCACTGCTGAAGGCATTGGCAAATTAGGCCCCTGAAAATGACCTAGTTTATTAGTATAATGCTTGTTTGAGGAAAGGTTTCTAGCAGCTATGGTGGAAAATTTTCCAGTTGATTGACACAGACAGCATAACATAAATCTTGTTCTCTTTTGATCTCTCACTTTGCATGTCTCATTGTGGTGACTTTTATTTACCATCAAACCGCACCACTCCTTGTTTATATTATTGTCATCATAAGAAGCATTTAATCAACTAGATTAGTAGGTCATTAGCCAACTTTCAAGTGTTTTCATCTATTTTAATCTCACTAACAATCCGAATTGAGATTAGAGGCACAAAGGTAGAATCTATAGAACATCGTTTTGTTTTTTAGCCAGCAGTTCCTGAGCTATGCTAAAAGAAAATTAATAATAACAACATCAGTTCAACAAAAGCCAAGACACAATAGCCCATTAACCAAACAAGCCGAAGAGAAAAGGAAACCATTTTAGGTATCCATTAATATAATTAATCTCCCACTCCTCAAGAAATAACCATGCATGTGTAAACCTCAGAGGAAGAATCCAACAAGGTTATAGTAAATGCATGGCTTTCCCTGCTGTGGAACTCTCCCCTTCAGTTGGCAAATCATCAGCAACAGCTGCTAACCGATCATCAAGCCCCAGAAAGGAGAAGGTAGAAGTTTGTGAGTCTTCTTCGTCGAATTCGACCCACACTGTGCTTATCTTTGTCTCTAGTTTTTAGAAATAGAGTACTTGAACCTTCATTCTTTTCCACTTCGGATTCTTTTACCATGCTTTCTTCTTCTCTGCTCCTTTCCATCAACCTAGTATCCTCAAATGCAACCGAAACTGTTTTATTGTGTTCAGTGGGCAAGAACTCTTCCATTGATGAAATCTGTGCTTCTGTAATAATTCTAACAGAAGGGTAGTCCAAGTTCTTGCCCACTATGGCTCTCTTGCAGTTATCATAGAATTCATGGAGTTGGGGGTTTGGCTGCATGCTTTTTTGAGGATGTCAAGAGCTAGACCTCTTGTGGATTTCTTAAGATCAAAGAAGGAACTCACCACAGTTTGTACCCCCTCACAGAAGGTGTCATAGACTCGAAAGCTCTCTCTCAAGATTATGTTGATAGATGATTGTGTCACACGGCTCATGCATGAAATATCCACCGGCGAACAGTCGATGACCCGGTCGAGAAAGAGTTGGCATTTCATCAGTCTATGCAAGACCAATTCAGCTGCCTCCTCCTCATAAGACTGGAAGTTGGTCTGTGATGGCCTAATTGGCTCCAGCATACCAGCTTGGTTTATGATCCATCCCAACCTTTCTTCAAGGAACAATGAGTAGTTAAGGAGAAAGGTGTGTGAGCCATCTGGAGCTCCTTCACACCATGTTAAGTCCAGTCGGAGGTCTCTGGAAGACCACAAGTTGCGTAAATCTTGCTCGAAGTAGCGGTCACCCCCGCGAAGGAGACGGTGGAGTAGAACAAGGGTCTTGAGAGCTACCACCGGGTCTCGCACGGTCTCGAGCTTTGTAGACATCCTTCTAGCAAGGAAGGTGATTGACCCAGGAGCATTGGAGACTATGAAGAGGATCTCATGCACATACTTCTCATCGATGGGCACGTCGTGGTGGTCGGTGCACCGGACGATGGCCGCCTCTATGTTGGAGAGGATCTTTTGATTAGAGATCATAGGTCTATTATTGATGCAATGTTCTTTGAGTGAACCGAGAGCTGCCAAAGCTTGGCCCTCACCTTCATCAATATCTTTCTAGAGTCCAGAGGTGGGAGAAGTTGCAGGAGATTTATACATACACTCATAGAGGAGAGAGAGTTCTGTAGAGATTTTGATAGGAAGACTTGGATATCACCCATAGCACGAAGGGTTTTGATGCTCGCTTGACTCTATGTAGTAGTAAACACTAATGTCGTCCTCACTAGAAATTTGAATGAATTCTTTCTCCGGAACAAGAGATCTATTGTTTGTCTTATGACTGGAGAAAAGATGGTGAAGCAGAAAAAGTATCCACTGAGAAATTTGTTATATATTGCAGGGTCAACGCTTTTGTGACCTTGGTGGGAGAATCCCATCCTCTGGGAATAAGATTCCCATGCATCAAACCTTTCCCTATTGGCAACCTCACAATGGGTTTGACTCTTTGCCCTTTTTCTCTCCCTGGATTCCTGCATCAACATCAAAAGCATCTTGTAGGGAACGAAAAGAGAATAAACTTGATGTTGTTTACTCCCCACTTGAATAGAAGCAGAAATTACAAAGGTGGTCATGTTATTCCATTATTCCACAATCCTTGACTAGTTCTCTATCTCTCTCTCTCTCCCCCTCCCCCCCCCCCAGCTCCCACTTGA
>KE504742.1:874234-886206 GCA_000441515.1 Elaeis oleifera
CCATTAAACAACGCCATTGCAGCTTGTGCGAGTGCTCCGGCCTCATATACAATAGACTGACGTGCTCTTCACAATGTGGTAGGTAAATAGGATATATAACGGGGGGACCCTGAAGGAGTCTGATTAGAGAGATTAATTTTGTACGAAAAAAATGCATTCAACACATCAACATAAAAGCAAAAACAACTTTTGCACTTATAATTTAGCTTATTATTCAAGTAAATTCCCTCTTTTCTTGTCCTCTTAACAAATTCTTGAGGAAAGAACTACCTCTATGTACTTTGCTTTTTTTTCTCCCTCTGAAGCCTGCTGTCTACCCTTGGGTTGTCAAGCGGAGAATGGTGTGAGTTCATCAGAAAAAAGAAAATATCAAAATAAACAGTAGGGAGGTGCAAGATATAAGAACAGAAGCCATCACAGCATTCAATTTCTATCTGTTTGCTCCAAAAAAAAAAAGGAATGGTGATTTGAAATGTCACACTTTCAGTCACCTATGTTAATCTAAGGAAACAAAAACTACGGAAAGAAAATGTGTTTACCCTCAGCCTCTTCAAATGTCCATGGTGATCTTTTAATCATCTCTTGAGGCCAAAAAGGGACATACTCTTTTCTTAGTAGCTCAAATGGATACTGTAAAATTTCAGATATCTTGAATCAGATGCTTTAGCAAAGTAGCATCGACCTGAAGTATTATACCCTTGAGAAGCTATAGGTTGCATCAATTGAGACGTGTAGATGGGTCCTGATAATAGAATTTGTTCTTCCTTGTGGTAATTGTATATACATCAAGGTAATGGAGAGGGGATATTAAGTGGAATTGAGGATGGTGTTAAAAATGGCTTGCAATGCCAATGATGCTCCAGAATTCTATCAGATACATAGAAACTCCCCACTTCTGGTCATGTCAATCATATTTCTTGTAACTACTTGGAATGTTCTTGAAGCATTAGACATGACACCTAGACGCATGCCATCCACCAAAAGAGCATGGGGCAACGTTCTAAGAGTTTATGGGAGTTTCTGAGAAGGCTTAGAGGGCCCACTCACTTGAGCACTGAGATGAAAGCATGGAAGTTGACATCCACTTCATCACTATACCACATCATGTTAATATATGCTAAAGGTCTCTTTGGGGTTTAAATGTAAGAGTGGCCAAAGCCAATTAAGTAACAAAATTATATGTGCTGTTTGTATAAAAGTTGGGTTGGTTCATCTGATGTATTTCCTGAAGGCATCTTTGCTGGCTTAGAGGGCCATTCACACAAATTAATCTCTTTTGCAACTTGGCCAAAAATAGTCCTTGGCCTGGTTTCAGATCCTTTAGATGTGGAACATCTTCCTCATCTCCCATGCATCTCATGCCCCTAGCCAATTGCTACCTTAAGATTGCTACCCTCCAACTATATCTTCTCGAGTCTTAAGAGGTGTCACTATTGGATGGCCATGCTTAACCTCAAGCAACTAGCAGTCTTCTGGTATTAGCATCTGTTGGAATGCATCTAAATGAAACCGAAGAAACAAAGAGATTCAAGAAGATTAAGAAAAGAGAAAATATAGCACACTTAGATTTATATAGTTCAGCCATAAGTGGATGAGGATGGAGAAGATTAAGGTATGTCGTATTATACTGAATCGGATGGTGTGGAATGTACCATACCATACCAGTTCGATACCAATATAATATGGTATGAAGGGTGTACTAACACTCGGTTAACCGAACTAGCTTCCATATCGGACTTACTGTTTACTGATATAGTAATAGGATGGCATCAATAAGAGGTCCAGTATTGAGATGAGATATCTTGGAGAAGATATTTCATTATAATCAAAAAGATGGAGTACAAGAAATATGTTGCATCTCAATGAAACCCTAACATCCTGCTTAGACAAAAGATGTACATCAAGAATCGGGTTGGGTCCATACCATGGGGACTTTGCCTCCACACCTCTAGAAGAGATTAGTGAAGTTTTTTTGTTTTTCGCCAAATTTGTCAAACTGAATCATGGAGTGAGGAGGATTAAGGAATTCAAGACATACTTAAGCAACATTATAGGCATGTTTGAATGATTGGATCCAAAATCCTACAAAATTCGTGGATTTAGCCAATATAACTAAGAACAATCAGTTTGAGCTAGGCTTATATTCGCAAGTATCCAGGAGCCCTTGGTGTGGGCTAGCATGCATCCCAGGAAAAAAGACCTCCTTATAGGATTCAAGCTGGTCCAATTCAAAGGCTCTTAGGTATTTGAGTTTAGGAATGTAAGCCTAGCTTTAGTTGATTTTTTCTAGTTGTACTGGTCCAACTCACGAATCTCATGGGATTTTGATCTAATCATCCAAACAAATTCCAACAAGAAAAATTTACGACCTTATTGATAAAATCCACCAACATATCACCATTGTTTCTTCCAAATAAACACTAACATTCAATTCTCACACCAGGGCTTCAAGTGGCCTATGGAAAAGAAAGTCATTTGCCTACTAATAGAAAATATGCACATTGTCCACAGATCAATCTCCCGGAGAAGTATTTGTGATGTCAAATTGTTAAAAGAACATAATTTCTTATCATTCAGCATAATGCTTGCCCACTACCAGTGCACTTAGCCTAGGGTCCACCTCCTTCTTTTCTAAATTATTATAAATAGACAGACAACAAATGATATGTCCTAAGCATTTATTCGCACATGATTGTTTGGCTAAACAAATAATGCAAATCATACTAAATTGGCATATGGCCACATGTAACAGCATGACTATTTACATAAGCATGTAATCAGGAATTCAGATGGATAAACCCCATTACCTATGTTGCAATTCTATCTTTGAGACACTAACAGCAAAGTTAAGCATCATCAATAGCAGATTAGGCTTCATTAGAGGGCTCACATGCTTCTACAAAGGCTACTGTCTTTTTGATTGAACACAAAGCGCTAAACAAAGGCTCTTGTCTGTTTCCCAAGTTCCATAGGTTAGGGAGGAATGGGGCCCCCATTCTCATGTTCCCACAGACAAGAAGCTTGCTATTGCCCATTTGAAATGCCAGCACTAGCCTTGGTTTTGCCTTTCATATGGCATGTGAAATCATGAAGTCAAAGATGTCCCCAGAACTTGTTCCAAAGAAAAAAAAAAAAAAGGTCCCCAAGACCATAATTGTCAAGGGAGGGCACTATGCCTATGTTTGAAAAGGCTCATATAGAAGTACAACTCCATAGCTAACTTTTTCACCTTTCACCATGGAGGTCAAATTGTCTCCAAGCACCATGTCTTCTCACACCTTTAACTTTTTGACAAAACCTTTATTCTGTTGCATTTCATCCCAATTGTGATGCTACCATCAATCAAGGAGAAACAGAGACGGGGGAATTTAAAATGGATGAGTTGAAGGAGGTAATGGATCAAAGAGCTATTGAGCTCCTTCAAACCAGTGATAGGATAACAGCAACTAGCCTAATCAAGAGAAGTCGTTGCAAATTAGGTTGATAATGGTGCATTTTTGATCACTTGCAGGACTTTCTCTTAAACATCCATCTTAATCACTAAAACAATTAGATCTAACTCTTGTTTTTCTCTTATTACAAATAAGCATGAATTTAAATCTGGAAAAACTTGAAGCTAGACTTTGTTTAATACAACACTAATTAAGCATGCAGTATAATTTGGTAATTGATGTAAATGTTATCATTTAAAATAGAAGGAAAGAATCTTATATAATGATAAGATAGATTGGATGTCTTAAGAGTTCAAGATGCATGGGTGTATGACTTTGTTTCATAGACAGCCACCTTTCATGGTTGCATTTGATGGTGATGGTCGCATATAATGAAAGGGCCTACAATTTAGGGACAAATCCTCGTGAGTGAAGAAAGAGATTTGTGGGGACAGTCTATGGACGACAAAGTGGACAGGCACCCACAAAAAAAAAAAAAAAGGAAAAGGTGGGGTTGCCACTGCCTGGGTTTGAACATTAATAGTCTTTTAATTCCTTAAAATTGAAGCTAAATATTGCAAAGCTTAGGAAAAGAAAAAAAAGCTAAGGAAGCGGCGGAGGGGTGGAGGGATTTTTGATATTATTTAAAATAATTATTGATGCTATACAACATCAAAAAATGAGTTCAAGCATCGGCTATACAAATATCGAAAATGAGATTTTCAATGCTTACTCATAATTTTTTTTATAATAAATGATGTTTTTAAGCATTGCCAAGTGATGATTCTTTCTAAAAGCACTGTAACATTTCAGATATAAAAAATATTTTTAAGCTTATTTTAACAAATGATGCTTTTAAGCATGACCAAGTGAACGACGTCTCTCTCTCTCTCGCGTGCACTCACTCTTTTAAAAAATTCAAAAATTGCATATAATGTTGTAACATTCATAATAGCATCTACTTATAGATTTATATGCTTTATCTTTGTTTTATTATCAATCATATTAAATTTATGATTCTACCAGGCTAATGAGAGGTCCAGAGTTCAACTTAAAATGGTGGAACCCCCATGACCCCACCATATTCTTGAGAAAAAAAAGAGGTTATTTGATACAGGAGGGCGTGATATGGAGGGTAGCAACCCTCCAAGAGGGTTTTACTAGTTCTTTTCAATTATACATGATTCTCATTGCATAGGTGAAAATTAATTTCAATATCAAATAGATATTTTTATTGATTTCTAATTTTCAAACTCTCACTTATTATTTATATTAAATAATCTTATTATTTCATAAATGTATCTAGAGAACGGCTTGCACAATTATACAATTACTGCAAATGTAATTGGATGGGCACAAGAGTCCCTCTTATAAATCTTTCAATACTATAACGAACACAAATATTCATTGTCCATACTACATTAGAATAACTAGTACATAATATCATGGAGGACATCCACTCAATATTTTGATTATGATGTTTTTTTGTTCCCAAACTCTAATTGTGGGTCAGAGTTTAAGTCTTGTAGGAATCAATCAAGGCTCCAATTCAAGGCTCCAATCTTATCTTAAGCATTTCTTACTTCAAGTGATTTTTTGAAATAGATTAGGGCAGTAAGCATACAACAGAGAGAGATTACACGTAACAGTAGGATGAGAACAAAATCTCCACTCTTCATTCTATATTAGCGGCAAAATACTAAAAAAAAAAAAAATTAAAAATAGTGAACCTCACTGAAAATGAGGATTTATCATAGCTCTTCAACATATCTCCTTTGTATTAAATTAGTCAAAATGATACAATTGCAATCATTATATCAAACTCTATCTTAATACACTTTTATTTGTTGGTTCTATGGAATTAATAAGCTGCATGGCTTATGATGCATATCAGTCCCTTGATTGATAGGATTATCTTTATACATCAATTATCTTCATTGAATTAGCTATATGTGCAAAATAGAGCTAGAGTCTAGTGGTTGCACCTCTCCCATTGAGAAAATATTGAGAGCTATTGTCCTCACCATATGAAATAGGTTTAATTCATCTCCATATTGTAAAAAATAAAAGTTTCATGTGTATAAAAAGCTTTAAGGGTTCACATATGTAGCAACCCATGACTGTACTCAAAACAGCTAGTCAGCATATATTATTTAGGTTCATTGGTCCTGTATAAATATCCAAAATCTACTTAGTGCATTATTGATATGAGATTAGACACACACTTATGTGGATGCTCACATGCTTTTTCTACTTAAGTCATATCATCCTTGCTAGTTTAAGGTCCAACTAATTTAAATCCAATCATATGTAATACAATTCAATTATATACACTATGATCAGTTCATGTTCAGCCTAAACAGATCTATACTGTAGTTTTTTATAGTCCACATTAGGTTTATTCTGATATTATTTATGACAACTTAAGACTTCACCTAAAAAAGCTAATCATAAGATATTATTTAGATTTCTTGGTCCTATATAAGTATCCAAGATCTATTTAGTATATAACTAATGTAGGACTAAATACATGCTCATATGGATCAACATAATATTTATGCATAGTAACAAATAAGAGGTTACATCACCTTCATGTGCTATATTGATTTTATATAGTGCCAATTTTTAGGTTATACTGCATGACTATGCTAACATAAGTTTACATGCTTAATTAACCATGTGTGGGATGTAGCAGTGCTCTAAAGTAATTGTGTCACTTTTATTACTTGTAAGATTCATGTTATATGTCATGTATTTTTCAAGATGACATTTTTTAAGGTTTCAAAGCAACATTATTATGGCCATTTTTTACCTTACATGATATTTGCTTCTGAATTTCTAATTTTAAAATAATGATTATTATAACAAATATTGTCATAATTTTATCATATAAATAATGGATAATTATTGATAAATATAGTGTTAATTTCCAAATCACCATTCAATTAATAAAATATTATTTTTAAGTCATGCAATCTTTTTTTGGAAGGAGACTTTCAAGGAATAATATTGAAAATGCTCACTGAATGAGCAATTTAGGAGTAGATTTCTGATCTAATTAATATTGATATATCTACTATCTTATTTTTTTGATATAAAGTATTCTAGTGATCCATACGATCTGAGTGTGAGATGTTGAAATTGGAATAGATCTGATGGTGGATCATAAAATTTTGATAATTTTCTCTATTTAATGAATGAGAAATTCATTTGAAAATCATCTATCCTATACCTGTCCCTCGAGTATATGATCCAATAGGAATTATATAAAGTAGATTGATAGAAACCTCTGATTAATACCAAGTAGTACTTATAACCCAGAGATAAAGTATATACGTTTTAAGAATTAGTGACTTATCCATTCTGTATTGGTTAATTACTTCTTCTTTTTCATTCTTATAATTTATATATATTTATTTACCTATGCTATTAATCCTATACTATTAAATTTTGTTTCTAATTATTTTATTTTTAATATATAATTTCAATATTTATAATTAAAGAATTAGAATTTTATTTTATTTTTTTTATTTTAATTAACTATTTATATAAAATGAATTAACTATTTAAATTAAATTATAAATTAGTTAGTTATTTATATAATTAACATGTACAAATAAATTAATTCATTAACAATCAATTTATAAAATTATATATTAATTTAAATCAAATTAAATTTAGTATTTATATAATTTTTTATAATTATAAATTATAAAGATTATAAGTTTATATGTTACTTCTTTAGTATAAGGGAACGGGTGGCCCACTAATTTGGTGACTAGTTGGCTTATAGGATACTTGATGATATCTATCCATAGTGGTCTGGACATCAGCGTTTGAAGGACTTCATGCATCTCACGGGTGGTGGCTGGGGAGCTATATGATCTCTATAGGAGAAAGCCGTTAAGGAGGCTGGATGATGCTTGGATCTGGAGGCTTGGGGTTCATCTGAGAGTTAGTCTGTTCTTTTGGAAGGATTTTTAGAGTCACCTTCCCATCATAGCCTTCTTCAGAGCACGAGGGATGGACATTCTGCTCTTTTGTCCTGGATGCCATCTGGCTGATGAGATGGTTAAGCACGCCCTCTTCTTTGCTCGAGAGCAGTTCATATTTGAAGACAAGTTACTTCCTCCCAGCAGTGTTCCAGTTCGATGAGTCGATTCATACCTCTATGGAAGCCCTGAGACAAAGCAAAAGGGTAGAGACCTCTAGACTTTTCGATATTAGGATAGTCTACATCATCTATCATATTTAGTTGGCTTGGAACAACGATGTGTTTGAGGTGAGGTGGCAGTCACCGAGGTTCATGTGGAGCAGGTTGTCATGCATTCCACTGAGATCATTGACTATGCTTCCATTGGTTCAACTTTACCGACTTGAGACATCTAGGACTTCCCCTCTTGCTCCTGCAGCATCTTATTGGATCTTTATCACCTGAGAGCCCCACCTCCGACCTAGCTCAAGGTCAACTTTAGCGGTAGCATGCTTGGTAGCAGTGGTTGTGCTAACTTTGTGATTGGGCCCAACTCCGAGCTTATTATTGCCGATGGGATCCATCTCTTTGAGCTCACTGTTCTTAATGTGGAGTTGCGTGTAATTTAAGAGGACATCAGATATGCACGGTTGATGCTTAGGGCACAATAGGCTGGTTATTGAGAAGGACTCAGTCATGGTGGTGGACTGGTTGCGAAGGCAGGCAAGGCTCGTCTCGAAGCATCCGGCCATTTCCGACATTAGGAGGCTTTTGGAGGGTTGCGCCTCTATGGACATCGGGCGCGTTCATCGAGAGATGAATAGTGCTGTAGATTGAGTTGCCAGCTTCATTATCAAGCACTCTGGAGGAGCTCTATGGACGGTTGCTGCTGCTTTGCCTCACTCCTTTCGAGATATTCTCTTTTCTGATCTTGTTGATTGTATTTATACTCCTATTATGTGAGTATCCTATCCTATAAAAAAAAGTATAATTAAGTATTATAGATTGTTGATAACAATAATAGTTTTAAAAAATAATTTTAGTAAAATGGCATATAAATATCATTAATCATTTTTTTATACCAAATAAAGAAGGGAATCATTTCTATCCATTCTTCTATATTTCACTAAAGATAGATATCATCTATCCTTCCTTCTTCCTTTCATTCTTCATATACCAAATAGAAAAAAATCATTTTATCAATCCTTCTATATTTATCAAATATATAAAAAATGGATAGTATCTATCCTCTCCCTTCTATCATCTTTCTTCCAATCCATCTTTCCGTACTACAAAAGTAAGAGGCAATTATAACCACCATTATTCTAAGCTTTCAATTTTCGCTTACTCAATACAATCTTGATACATACCCTGTAAATTTTTTTTTTTGGTTTAGGAATCATAACCATCCACCAGCAGACATTTCTTTCTTACACAAGATTGATGGACGGCTACGATCATTCCAAGAATGTAACCGTTGCATTTTGCTACCCCGCCCACTATGCGCGCTGGCCTTCGTACGTCTTTGCCAAATAAAGAACTAAACAAATGCGGAAGAAACGCCGAACGGGGAACCTCGGCGGTTTTTGGGTAAGTTTTTGATTTTGGTGTGTCCGAGAGAGGCTACTCCGTGGGGCGCCATCTCAAACCCTAGAGATTTTTGTGAGAGGACTCTCTGCTGCATTAAATCCCAAAAGATCCCAAGATCTCCTCTCCTTCGATTCTTTGATAGCTGGCTCCCATTTCCCCCATCAAAACCTCATTTTCTCCTCGTTTCTGTGCTGCATTCCCTTCTCCGGATCCCGAATTCAGGTACATTTCTTTCTCCAAGATCGCTTTTTTATCTTATTGGGTTGGTGAATGAACTCGTGGTGAGCTAATAGGGTTAAATGCTGCTTTTAATGTGCCATTTTAGATGATTCATCTGTGAATTTGATGCTGAATCATGGAAAAGATTGTTTTTTATGGGTTAAAAGATAGGAGATCTTCTTTATCTTAATGCGTAATGCGCGTTTTAGTTACTGATGCTAATCATTGGAGTTTTGAGGATGCTGTGATACCGGTAAGAAATTCTTTTATCCTTTCATCTCGCCTATGCTGCTATTTTGATAGGTTTATGATTTTTTGTGTGCGGGTATAATTTGATGCGGAATTACGGAGCCCCAAAAATCCTGGGTTTTGGATGACTATTTTCTCCTTTTCTTTATTTATATGGAAACAGCATGCGTGCAGCTTTTGGTTTTCTGAAGGTAGACTTTGACACAATGACACTAACGAGTTTTGTCCTTCACTCAAGCAGGAGAATTGTTTAGTTCAAGCATCAGCTTTCCACAAGATTGTTTTCAATGTTTCCAGAAAGTTGCACTTGATTTTGCTGTGTTCATGTAGTACCAGCGTCCTGATGCTCAATCATCTGATGTGATGTTCTGTTTCATCTCATCCTCCAATGTCTCATTGGAGTGCCACTTGTCTGATTCCTTATAAGCCAATTTTAATAAAAAATCATTAATCCAAATAAGTCTACCTCATAAACATGTTTTAGGTGTGTGTAGGCAATTTTTTCTTTTACATTGCCTTTTGTCTTCATTTAGTTTCTTATTTACCCATTTCATATCAGTATCAGTTTATCATCATCAGCTTATTATTACTGTTACAAATATTATCTTCCTATTATATCTGCTGTTGTAATAGTTATGCTTCTTTTCATCATCCATTGTTTTAGCATTTGGAACTCTGTGATTTCTGATTCCATATTATTATTACTATTTTCTGTTATTATTATTTTATTTATTGTTATTACTATTAGTTTTATATGGATGGTTACCATGGTTAATATTGTTTCTCCAGTTGATAGTTATGGGTATAGTCATATATATATTTTAATTTTTTTCCTGACCTTTAAAGTAATAGCTCGTCTTAAAGACCTTTTTTGATTGCATATCATGATCACCCTTTTTTCTTAATTTGATGCTCTGGTCATATTCTTCATGTTTTGAATCGAGGGATTAAGAAATAGCAGGTCATTAAAGCCTATTATCCAATTTTTTGCTGTTCTAATCAGTTTGTTGTGGAACTTGAATTTGAAAGTTGTCTATCACATTAAATCTTGTTCGTGGACTGCTGCTGAGCTTGGACTTATGGTGATGATCTTGGAGATGCCATTTTCGATTTGATCCTCTTCACTTGGCTGTTAAGGCTATCTGGTAGAGTCATTATATTTGTAAAGATTATTCACATAATTCTTTTCATCAGTTAGGAAAGCTAAGAGCCAATTATTGACCTTCAAAAACCATTTTGCATTTATTTGTTTCACTTCTGTATTTTCTGTAGAAGTTGGAGATATTTTTACTCTTTTATTCTAGTAGAATGTATATTTTCTGAGTATTGAGGATGAATGTTTGATGTTGTCTTGCTTTTCTCTACTTTTGTGGCAGCCTTTCTTTTATAAACAGAATACTATGTTTTAAACAGGATGGACCTGAACTTGACTCAAATTAGAGGGGATTCAGTATGACTTTACAGCATACCAACCCATTTAATCTACATATGGTTAAATTTTGCATATACCCAACCCAAGTTTGACATGACCTGAACTTGACCTGGCCCACCTGATTTGCCACCTGTAGTTTTCCTCCTTTGATGCATTTATCTTCCTATATAAATGTGCCATTTGTAGAGGTGTGGTTGATCTTCTTTCTCATGACAAGCTTTTTTCCTTCTCTTTTTTATGTGCTTGATCCTCTTCTATTTTCTCCTTGATATTCTTCTTTTAGGTTCCTCTGGTAACAATAATATTGTATCTTTGATTTAAAAGTGTCATTTGACCTGATCTCTTGCTATTGCCTCAAGGAAATATTGGGAAATTTCAGGCAGTCCAGATGAGAAATTTTGCTTGTTGAAAAGTGAGGAATTTTTGTTCTTTTGAAATCTTAAACTCTTCCGCACCTTAAAAAACCCATGAATTTTTTAAAAGTAAGAATCACAACAATTTTTTGGATCTTGTTTGCTAGCCATTTGAAGTTGTTAATGACTTAATTCTAGAAGTTGCCATGTAAACTTAGTATCATACACTGTATAGTTGCAATTGTTGTATGACAGCTTAGTTTGATATTTTGGCAAATCTTGTTTTCAGATCACAAAATTAGAAAATCAATCTTGTAGGCAGTGCCAAGTGACTGTATTAAGTTTATAAATATTTGAGAGCCTCCTTTTTGTAATTTCTAATTTACTTAATTGTAAGGATTACATTTTCTCAAGAGATACATACTTGATACCTAGGACTAGGAGACTTTCATTTACAACTTAAGGTCTTACAATGCCCAAAATTGAGGACAATTTTTCATTGGAAGTGGAACTACTAGTTCAACGGTGAATTAATGCATCAAAATTTATGCAAGATAAGAACATCTTTCTATGTTTTGGACTAAATCTTTTATCTGGACCAATGTTTTAAATCCCATGGGACAGAGGTGTCTCAGTATCTCCATGAAACGAGATGCCTCGTTGTCCCGTCCCGTCCTGTCCCGACAGTTATGCCGGTCATACATCCAGGTAGATATCCTCTTTTG